>APFE031753368.1:0-12946 GCA_000404065.3 Pinus taeda
AAAATAGCCTGCGGGCCCACTTAGTGAAGGCGACTCTTTTCACTAAGCTCCATCATCTTGTTGCAATCTCAACATGTGGTTCTCTGGCATGGGTCAAATCTCTTGGAGAATAACATGGTGATATTAAGATACATATTTTTGTTCATCTATATTCTCTCCTCCTTCACACTAAGACACACTTTAGATGGAGTTTTCTCACCTCTCGCATCTAACAACAATAGCATTAGTTTTCAAGGCATTACTTTGTTGTGTTACTTTACTCTTACCCATTTCCTTGCACTCTACCATAAAAATCATTGGGCCTATACTATTATTTCTTCTTGATTGACATTGTCCTTGTATTAACAAGTTGCCCCTGGTACATAATGGTTGAGGCATCACCGTTAATGATATTTCTCTTGTTCTACTTGTTGATGAGGTTATTTATATATTTTTTGCTCAGGTTTAATCAAGCATAGACATTATCGAGTGTATCATCACCGCTAATGCTATTTCTCTTGTTCTACATGTTGATGAGGTTATTTATATATTTTTTTCTCGGGTTTAATTAAGCATAGATGTTATCGAGTGTATTCACTTCTCTAATATAATCCTTATGTATGTGGATTTTCTTAGAAACTCCTTCCTTCTCACAAAATGTTTGCTCATTCCTTCAATATGGGGCTTACTCAATTTAAAGTAGGCCAAATAAAATGGCAGGTAGATTTCAATAAAAGTTATGTTTCAAAGGTACATGTCTCTCTATTTCACATTGACATAGTCCAAACATGTTAATATTTGGTCCTTTTATGGCTACATTTTTCTGACCATTTTTTGCCTACAATATGCCTAAAAAGAAGGTGTTGGAATTGTATATATTAATTATTAAGATTGCACAATCCAGGTATAGTGTGGATTTTTTAGGGCAGTGAATCGATTTATGCATTCAAAATGCAATTTTAGTAATGAAAAATGCAATTTGACTAAAAATTATATAGCTAGATTTTGGTGAATCTCTAGAAAAATTCTGAATCATATAATGTTTAGATTTCTTCTTTAACATCATTTATAAGGTCAATGAACGTGCATGATGTAGAATTCGTCTAAGCACATTGTAAGGCATGAATATCATATATACAACTTGAGCGGGCCTTGTTGTTAAGAACATGTGTTTCCTTATAAGAGGTCTCAAGTTCAAATCCAAAGGGGCGTAGAGTATGTACACATGCATAAACTTTAGTAGTCAAATGAATGCATGGAGGTGGGTCCCTTGTCCCTTAATCAAGGGACTTTCATACACCAATTTGATGTCGATGTAGTCTAATTATTCTGTGTTTTTTCCTTTTTCGCTAGAATCCAATGATAAAATTCTTAGTGAGATTGTAAGGTGTGTCCCTTGTCCCTCGAGCAAGGGGTTCTCATACACTAATTTGGTGTCAACATAGTCTAATTATTCTATGTTTTTTCCTTTTTCATTGGAATCTAAAGATAGAATTCTTAGTGAGATTGTAATTTTTCATTATTTAAATTGCATTTTTGAATGCATCAATGGATTCAACAAACCAAAATAACCTTGGGGCACTCAAATTATTCAGACTGCTCAACTCAAACATACAATTCCAACAAATCCTTGCTAACTTTTGGGAAAATTGACTATAAAACATACCCAGGAGAAAACACGAACGTAAATTGAGACTATTCTTTATATATCTACTTTAATTATAACCTTAAACTAACTTATTATTATTATTACTATTATTATAACGAATATATATATAACCACCCCTTCATTATGTTAATTTTGACAATGTTCTATGTTGTAACAATCACTTAAACAATTTCTTCTTTCAATGGCAATCACTTTTCCAATTTATTTTCAATCACCCAATAACAATAAGCAATTGTAGATAAAAACACTAAACACTATGCAAAATAGAAGACAACCAAGACCAATGAGACACATAGATTTAGGTCAAAGACCAGGGGAAAACCCCACAAGGGGGGAAACCAAACCAGATCCTGCTTCTATTAGATAATCAATTGTTCAACACATAGTACATCCATCAATAAGTCAAAGGTCAAAGCCTTGACTATCCAAGTCAACAATCCAAAAACAAATCAATGATGAGACATAAGGTCGAATTTGGTCAAAGTACCAATCTGCAATTTTTGGCACTGTAAAATCAAATTCGACTTGCCTATAAAATTTCAATCAAAGAAATAATAGATTCAACCTCTCTTGTTTAGTAAAACCCAGTCAAAACAGTCCACAAATCTGCCATTAATTTCAGTCAATTTGCAAAGTCAACCTACATCAAACTAGTCAAGGTACCTAGAAGTTCTCGGTCAAAGTCTCCTTTAGCTCAACCTCCAAGATAGTCAAAGAATGTGGTCAAACCAAGTCAAAATATTCCAAGTCAAAAAATGTGGTCAAACCAAGTCAAATCCAAGTCATGGTTGTTTAAAACATTCCCAAAACATAAAGTCAACACCAGTCAAAATATATGACTTCTCTCTCCTTTGAACATGTGAGGTAAACCTATAATATTTCATAGATGTACAAACTTCTTTAGGAAGATGTGATGTATTGATGAGGTTTCCAAATGAGGTCAACGAACTTGTATATATATGGTGACTTAAAGGGTCAATTTCTCTCTCTAGGCTAACTTGTACTTTTCATGTTGACACCAACTAGAAAAAATAATAATATTTTTCCATGTGAAAAATTGATTTTTCTCGATTAGAAGAAGGGTCTCTTTAGGGTTTGTTGGGCTTCCCCAATGGAGAAATTGCTCCCTCAACTGCAAATTTTCAACACTCCCTCTCAGCTAGGGAGGAATTTCCATATGCATCATAAGTCTCATCCCAGATGTACATGTCTCATCATTGCTACATCAAATCATATCTCATCTTGTCTTTGCTCATCTCGGGCCATCATAACTGAACAATGATATCTCGATCTAAAAAATAAGAATCATCATAGGGGAGATCAATCTCTAGCCCTATATCCAATGACAATAGGGGGGATACCACTTACCATCAGAGGTAAGGATCAAACACATCCTATTGTTCATTGATCTTCTCACCTTGATCCTCAAGAATCAAGTGGTAGAACACCTACATCCAATAACTTAGGGGTGATACCCTTTACCATAAGTGGTAAGGATCAGACACATCCCAAGTCTCCTCACTCATTGGCTAGATGGGTGGCAATCCCAACAAGCCTCGCTTGTGGGTAGAATTCATATTGGGGTATACTCAACAGTAGGGGAGATACCACTTACCATTTTTTGGTAAGGATCATACACATCCTACTTTGACAATAAGGAAGATACCACTTACCATTTTTTGGTAAGGATTAGACACATCCTACTTTGACAATAGGGGAGATACCACTTACCATTCCTAGTAAGGATTAGATAGATATTATTATCCATAACTCTCAAAAAGCACCCTCAAGCCCAAGAGATCCTAGGATCCATTCCCCCCCCACCCAATTAATGGAAGTCAAAAGACTGGGGGGTGTTAAGGTCCTATAGTCTAGGAATCATGGTGTTTTCTTATCTTACTATTCCATTTTTTAGGTTTGTTTGTAAATTTTATCTTATGAATCACAAGGTGTCATAATCTAAAGGTTTCTATGTGAAAGGGTTCGTGGGTGTCATAACCTGTCATCTCCCATTTTAAAAGTTTGTGTCATAAAGGGGTTTTTGAAACTAAAGTTGAATTTTGTAAAAGTCTGAAGTCTAGAATCCATGAGAAGGTTATAAAGTCATAATTTCCAAATGTGTAATCATGGAGGGACAAGGAAATCATTAAGGGTTCAAGGGTTATTTCATGGGGTTCATCCATCATTAGTCAAAGTCATGTTAGTCAGATTCATGTTAATTAGAATTGCTATGGGTCTGGTTAGTGGTCTTTACTTCTCATTATTAATCATCATTGGAAGTTATCCTCATGTCATTTCACTTTTCCTCCACTCAATCATTCATCCTCGTGACATGAAAATAAGGCATATGGAGGCATTAATTTCAAATTTATTTTTGAATATGTGCTCATTCCCACTCCATTGCAGCTCTTGCTTTGAGAAGTTTTAGAAACTTGCAAAAGGTCAAAATTTAGTGGTTGGAAAATCAAAAGAGGCCCTGTGTGTATGTGATTATGTTTTTTTGAATAAAAATATCAATGCAAGTTTTTGTCACTGTGGTTCAGAGATTCATGTAGTATGTCTTTCAAGTCACTGTGTTTTTTTTCATGCAATTGTTAATTTGAATATCTTATTATAGTCTCGCTTTTAAAGTATATTTCTAAAGTAATTCTCTAGAATTCATATCTTGATGCTCTGGTTGACTGTTGATTTTTATATTATGATGGAATTCATCCTTAGTTAGGTGCTCCATCATTGTTGTTCTTCTCAATATTTGGTCATGAAAGTATGTAGCAAAATTCATGATGTGCTCTGTTGCATTTGATTAAATATTGTTATGTGTTTTTCCAATTTCTTCATTATACTACAATCGATATCAACTTTGAAATATGTACTTATCTTACCTCTGTTTCTATAGGTGGCTTATGTAAGCACTAGTGTTTTAGTTTAGAAATTTGAACCGTGGCTTTGTTTTTATGCCTCAGCGGCTCTTTTCCTAAATCCACCAATAACTCGCATTGAATCTTAGGTTTCTTTTCAGATCTGGTCTCTGCAATCCCTGAGCTTAAGTGTTATTTACCTTCAGAGTTTTTATAGTGAGGGAGCCCCCTCCGGTTAGAAAAGAACAGTTTCTAGCCCAAAGAGGTTTGTGGTTACCCCTGTAAACCTTTTCTCAGCCTAGAGGTTCATTTACAGGTTGCTAACAGGGGGAAGAGCATAGCTCAATGTTCTCGATTAGCCGTGATCCCTTCCCAGAAGGGTCATATCCACTAGTCCAAGCTACACTCTAAAGACAAAGAACTTCCCTTTCAGTTTAAAAGGCTTGGTAAGAATGTCATCTATATGCTCATCAGTCGAGATGTGTTGGAGCCTTACTACTCCTCTCTACACCATATCCCGGATATAGCGATATCTAATCTCAATGTGCTTGGACCTATAGTATATCACACTCATATCCAATACCCTCGCAAAGAGCTTCCTCAACCATACTACTTCACAAGTATTCATGCTAGAAACAATGTACTCAGCGTCACCTGTGCTAAGGGAAACAAACTTATGTTTCCTTCTCATCCAATATATCATGGCAGAACCCAAGCTAAAACAACACCCAGATGTGCTCTTCCTATCAACAATGCCAGATACCCAATCACCAACAATATATCCATGAAGTATTAACTCGCCAAAAATATATATTAATCTATGATTGATAGTCTGATGCGGGTATCCCAGCACATGCTTAGCAACAACCCAATGTGCATGTAATGGCTCCATGATAAATTGGCTCAAAGTGTTGAAAACAAAACATATGTCTGGTTTAGTGTTCCCTAAGAACATCAATGCCCCAATCAATTGTCGATACTCAGAAGGATTTGCCAAGTCATGTCCAACAACTTCACCACAAAGTTTATTGAAGTTTATTTCCATCAAAGTGGCCATAGATTTGTAGTCCACCACCAAAAATCTTTCCAACAACTTGACAACATATTTTTCTTGAGAAAGGAAAATCTCAGTAAGTTTTTGCAACACCTCTAAGCTCGGGAAGTAGTGCATCAAACCAATGGACTTCATCTCAAAATCAGAGACTAAACTCCCTCTTAGAATGGATAATAAGAGGCTCTCCACCTGTCAATAATAAATCAACAACATATCATACGAGAATCAAAGGCATACTTTGGTCAACTTTTTAGTAGAGGTTTAGATCAACATTTCTTATCGTAAAGCCAAGCTTCATTAGATAGCTATCAAGGCGGGCATACTAAGTCCTAGGTGCTTGCTTCAATCCATAAACATCTTTCTTCAACCTGCACACGTAAGTCTTCCTGTCATTCTCCTAAAAGCTCTGTGGTTGCTCCAATTATACCTCTTCCTTGAGAATGCCATGTAGAAATGCCGTCTTCACATCCATCTAATGAAGTTTCCATCCTTGGCCAGCAACAAGAGAAATGATATAAGGATGATAGTATATCAGACAACTGGTGGAAAAATCTCTTCATATTCCTCTCCCTCTCTTTGGGAGAAACCTCTAGCTATGAACCTCACCTTTTATTTTTCAACACTTCCATCAGAACCATGCTTAATTTTGTAGATCCACTTTGAAGTTACAACAGATTTACCTTTCAGTCTCAGAACCACTTCCCATACATCATTCTTCATGATGGACTCATATTCTTCAGCCATGGTATCCTTCCAAACTTGTTATTTTACAGCTTCTTCAAAAGTGAATGGTTAAGTCTAGATAATGTTGCTCATATTTATAACATATCCCTAGTATCTACATGGCTTCTTGCTTTCTCTTAAGGTTCCTCTCAGGGAAAAATGTCTCTCAACATCATGCAAAGTGTCACAAAGCCATAATTATCTCTTTCTAGAAGGAGGATCACACAAAGGGGGATCTAAAGGATCCATGGATGCCATAAGATCATCAACAAAATTAGCCTCAGCCTCAGGCATAGGCTTTTCTTGTACATCCATGGCATCATCCTTTCTTTCAACATTGGCAAGGGGAGAAGTTTCCATCGCTTCCCCAAAAGTAACATCTTCATAAAATGTCACATCCTTGCTAAACTTTATTTTCCTTTGACCATGTACATATATTCTATAAGCTTTAGAATTTTCACAATAAACAACAAAAGTACCTTTCTTTCCTTAAGCTTACAACTTGGTCCTCTTCTCCTTAGGCACATGAAAGTAAATGGGGGTGCCAAACATCCTCAAGTGTTCAACCTTGGGCTTCATACTCGTGAAGGCTTCTTCTGGAATCTTGTCATGTAAGACCCAATGAGGAGTTATATTTTAAACATAGACAACATCGTTAGCAACTTATCCCCATAGAAACATTGGCAACTTTTGATCATGCAACGTATCTTTGGATGCTTCCATGATAACCATGTTCTTCCTTTCAACTACACCATTTTTTTCGGGGTTATAAGGTACGATGGCCTCCTTTTTAATTCTATCTTCCTTGCAAAAGTCAATGAATTCATTTGAAGTGAATTCTAATCCATTTTAAGCACTCAAAATTTTGATCTTCTTTATTATTTGATTTTCCACCAGTACCTTGAAGTCCCTGAACATGTCAAATGCTTGGTCCTTTTTATATAAGAATAAAATCCATGTCTTGCAAGAAAAGTCATCCACAAAGATTATATAATACAAATAGCCATCCAAAGAGGTCACTAGCATGGGTCCACAAAGATCATAATGTATAAATTTAAGTATTCCATCAGTCCTACTGCTACTAGAAGGAAAAGGTCCCTTCACATGTTTTCCACTTGCACATCCTTGACAAAATCCATCATGATCTAGTCGTACCTCAGGCATCCCATAAACCATCTTTCTTACATTAGGAAAATCTTTGTAGTGAAGGTGAGTGAATTTGCGATGCCACAACTCAAATTGATGATTATTATCATGATCCAATGCTTGGATTGGTCTTCCATTGACTTTGTAAATGCCTCCAATTCTTAACCTCGGAGTGAAGGAATCCTTCAAGATAGACTTCCTAGGTCAATAAAGGACCTTTCCATTTATGAAAGCAACTTTCATTCCTTTGTCCTCCAAGGTAGGTATATATACAAGATTCTTTTTCAATCCCGACACATACAAAACATCTTGTAGATGTGTTATTTGAAAAGAAAACAAATGAAAAGAAACAAACTCAGTCCCTTTAACATGATATGTAGCATTACCTCCAAGAATAATCTTCAAATTGGACTCCCTCTCAAGTAAGTTTGAGAGGACCTCACAATAACTAGTGAAGTCTCTAGAATGTTGAAGGAAATGGAACTAGGTTCAGTCTTAATAAATGTACTTTTGATATTTGTATGTATTCAAGAAAAGAAATATTATTTTTATAATATATGTCAATGAGTTTCTTGCTCATTGAAATAGGTCTAGCACTATTTCAAGTGTTATAGGTGAGTTAAATAGTCAAAATAATAAGTTGAAGACCTTAAGGGCATGTTATACCTTGTATGTATATGTATTATGGTCGAGAGAATACCTCCAAGCAAAGTCATAAGCATCCTCCAAGCTAAGACATCCTTGAAAGAAGAAATTCGAAGCATATGAGCAGTCCTCTAGTCGGCCTCAAGTCGGCCTAAAAGAAAGAGCAAACACCTATATATAAAGGTCATACTCCACTCAAATATAACGCATTCATAACTCTGAAATCAACGCAGAAAACAAGGAAGAAGAAGGGTGATCAAAGGACAAGAAAAGGAGCCTCTACTGCAACGTACAAGGAAGAGTCTAGACCGAAATTGAAGGGATTTTTTTCTAGAGTAGAAAACAATCGCACGTGCGAGAAACAAACCTCTTCCTGCAATCACAAAAGCACTATCTTTACAATCACATAATATCATTGGTTGGGAAATCTAAGAAGGCCTATAAGGACCCTCACTCGAGCATAGAAGGAGCTCTCACAAGCGAAGAAGGAAGAGATATGCACCATAGAGAAAACAACCACACGTGTGAAGGTAAAGAAGCTCTCCCTGATGTCATAACAACCCTCCCATTATAGACTTACAAGTTCATTGATTGGTGAAGACAAGAAAGGAATCTTCATATGAAAAGGGTCTCATCAAAGGAATCTTCTCTAGAGAAAGAACAACAAGTTTACTAACAAGTTGAAAGAAGAATGAAGTGTCGGAAGTAGGAGGATGAAGTGCTGAAAAATAAAGTGCCAGAATAAGTGTCGGGGTATATGGTGCAGAAAGGAGTGAAGACTTGACTTGTGCTTGGAGGATATCTTTGTCAAGGGCATAGGGTTTAGCATCGATCAAAAGAATCTTTTGTTATCCATGATAACTCCTAGAAATAATTTTTAATTTGAATAATCATTTTAGATAAGGTTTTTCACCACTACTCTTTGCATCTATCTGTTGCGTTCCTAAAGAGGTTGATGTGCTTACATTTGGAGATTAAAGGAGGAAGAACACGTCAATTTTAAATTGTTTTAGTGAAGTTCTCTAAAACCCATTTCTTTCACTCATCCCATTTCATCCTTTGTTTTTTAAACTTTAGTTGTAACCCGTATTTAAACTCTAGTTGCATCCCTTTTTTAACTCTAGTCACAATTCTTTTTAAAGGGATGGGACCTGCAAACCATATCGCTATTAGCCCCTTCCCTTTTGTGAAACCATATCCGCATGTGTCCCTCCTCCACTTGCGATTGAAATATCGCAAATCCTCCCTTCCAATTGTGATATTGCATAAAGTCTAGTCACCACTCCTCCACCGATATCACAAAGTTTTGTCTCCCCTCGGTGATTGCGATATCGCATAAGTCCTATCATCTCTCCTCCGTCGATATCGCAAGTTCATCCTGTTGATTGCAATATCGTAAGTTCCATCCCTCTTGCTGATTGTGATAGTTCTCTCCCCGCCAATTGCGATAAGTCCTCCCCCACCTATTTGCGATATCACAATTGGGGATTGCTCAAGTCATAAGTTCCTCCTCCACTGAAGCCCCTTGCAATATTGTTGGATGTGATTTTTATATATTGTAGTTTTTTATAGTTTTGGGTCCAGATCGACAAAAAAACATTATGGAATATGGTAAAAAGCCGTCCCCTATATTGTGATTGCGATACCAATAGGCCTGGATCAATGATCCAGAAAGAATCAACCTGGATCAACGACCCAGATTGAATCAACCCAGATCAACGAACATTAAAATACCCATTTCGCTTCCACTAAGTGGGACGACGAGGGTGTTTTTCGGCGTATATCCAACAACACGAGCATCAAACAGAATGCAAAGAAAAGAGGGGAGTGAGACATAGAGGACAACGAGACACTTTCAACACACTTTACCCAGAAACAACGAAACAAGATTCAAAAGGGCCAGATGTTCTAAGTTTCCACAAATACAGTGCCACACTACAAACAATTTTATTTTCCTATATAATTTTAACTATCAGATAGATTTTGTTTAGGTGATTCCCATTTGTATTCAAACTCTGTTAAAACATAAAATCCCTATGAAGGCTCAATGTTTTATTAATCAAATAGGATTAGATCTCTTAGTTATTGATCGAATCTAGCCCAGGTGGCAGATTTTGTAAAAAAGATCTAACTCTATATATGGGTGGTTTCTTGACTTTGAAAATGGGGGAATCGATGATGTGAGAACACCACTTTTGTATACTTTTCAGTTAATAAAAATACAGTTTGCAGTAATACTCTATTTTAACCTGAGATTCATTTTTGGTTTCAGTTCCATCCTATCATGCTTCCATGTTGTTATCAGTTTTTCATATCTTATTTGATTACTTGGAATTCAATGTTATATTGCTCCAACTTCCTTCAATTTGTTGTGATTAATGTAAATGTCCATATTCACTTTAGTAAACCAAAAATTTCCTCAACTTCCACAAAACAGTGTTGTTTGTTTTTTATTTTCTTTAATTGACTCCATGCCCAATGGTGGTTGTCCTTGCACTATTTCACCTGCAAAATCACACGAAACCTAGAGTTAGCCATCTGTATTTTTGAGCTTATCATAGCCAAATTTTTAAGTATATTGAGAGAGCCCTCTCAGATTGGAAGGGCTAACTTCCAATCAAAATTTGGTTTGAAATAGTTACATTGGGTTGAGGGTTAACACAACCCAACCTATTCCAGCCCAGTGATAACATTTTGGTGCGTATATCGAGAGCTAAAAAGCTCCATTTACCATATTTTCTTTGAGTCTCTTCATTATGATTCCTGAGGGTAAAAGGAAATCAGAGTTTTCTGAAGGTTGTGATATTACCCTGGTGACTCCAATTTCAAAAGATACAAAAGATCGAAACTTCATGCTGACTCCATTGCTTGAAGATCAGTAGCTTGAATAATTTCCAAGATGAGTTCTACCGAAATAAGAAATGTCAGGTATGCTCCAATGGATCGGTCTCATATCTATGGTTTTCCAAATATTATGCCTTGTGTTGATTGGTCAACCCATCTTCCCATATTTAAAGATGAAAATAAAGATGATGCTAGTCTACATTTGGTTAAATTCGACATACATGTATGTAGATTGAGTGTTGAGTTTCCTGAGGATTCTCTCGTGAAGATGTTTATGGCTACTCTAGAAGACAAATATAGAGTATGGTATGAAGGGTTGCCATCAGGAAGGTTGTGCTCTCTTAAATATTTTCACCATATATTTTTTGGACAAAATGGGAATTCTCATCCTTCATCACCACTGTTTCAAGATTGTTGTAATTTTTGGAAAGGTTTCATTCAATATCTCAAAAGTATTGATGATGTAGAATGTATGGATGATGAGGATATGTTAGATGCACTTTATGAATTTTCTTCTCAAGCTAGTTGTCATGATGATGAAGATTTTTTCCAACAAGTAGATGTCTCTTCTTTAGTTGAAGATGAAATGGATCAACAATTTGACAGTCAAGTCATATTACATGAAATCCATCAAGAATTGCACCGTTTTCAATCTATATGCAGTCAAAGGTATGAGCCAAATCATTTAAATTGTTTTTCATCCAATTCCTTTTTTGAGATTTTATGTCAAGAAGAAACTCCTCATGATCAGGTTGTTGAAAATACATACATGAAAATTCTGAACAGTGAGGTAATATGTGATGAAAATTGTCTACCTAGACAAAAACCTTTTTCCATTTAAAATCATAATGATGTTGTCCTATTATAGTGCATGAAAGTTTACTTTTAGGTAAACCTAAGTTACATAAAGAGATGAATATACAGGTTTTACCTATTCTATTTGAGGATCATCAAAATGACATGGATGATATGCATAAAGTTGGTTGTATAGGAGTTGTTAGTGTTCAGACCCAAGATGACATTCCTCAAGCAAAACTACCAAAGGTTATATTTGATTTGTTTGATAATCAAAGGAATAGTTTTGATACACACAATATGGATGTCATGTTTGAAGATGTTCAAGGATGAATGGATGGTTTGTTGATTTACATGAAAGGGAAGACAAATCTATTGTTGCCTTTTTATTTGATGATGTTCTTGGAATTAAAGACATAGGGAAAAAGAGGTCATCAATTATCAATAAATTCACTCCTCATGGTGTTACTCATCAAGAAAAGGTGATTTTTCATGATTACCAAGATCGTTTGGTAAGTCTATTCCAGTCATCAATGAAGGGGAAGTTTCTTTCATTTATAAGTTCAGGTGATGGATTTGGTTTTTATTCTGAGTTTCCAATAGATGATTCACTATTGATTTTGTTCAAGCATAGCCAAGGAGCCCAGGTGTTGGATCAACTCTTTGAATGGTTATACTGGAGGTTTCATATTGCTTGAATTAAGTAGATGGATTTTTAGATGTTAGAGTAGGGTTATTGGTACATAAATAAGCTTGTTGGGCAAGCATTTCTTTCAGTTTTAAGAAACATTTTGTAGTTTGTAGTTTGCTTTTTAGTTTGGTGAAGTGGTTTTGAATGTAGTCTTCAAATTGGGATCAACTCAATGGTCAGAAAATTGTTCTGTTGGTTCTTTGCTACACCACAAGGGCACAACATCACCATTGGAGCCATTGTTATCCATGATAACTCCTAGAAATAATTTTTAGTTTTATTAATCATTTTAGATAAGGTTTTTCACCACTACTCTTTGCATCTATCTACTGCTTTTCTGAAAGAGGTTGTTGTGCTTACATTTGGAGATTAAAGGAGGAAGAACATGTCAATTTTAAATTGTTTTGGAGAAGTTCTCTAAAACCCATTTCTTTTACTCATCCCATTTCATCCTTTGTTTTTAAATTCTAGCTGTAACCCGTATTTAAACTCTAGCCGCATTCATTTTTTAACTCTAGTCGCAGTTCTTTTTGAAGGGATGG
>APFE031753372.1:0-18315 GCA_000404065.3 Pinus taeda
TTTTGGTAACAACTTTCTTGATTTCCAGGATGGTGGCAGTTCTATCCTCAATTTCCAATTGCTCCAATTGGTGCCTATTTCTGCTATTCAAAAATTTGATTAATTGGGTTGCCTCTTTAGGTTTATCCCCCAATTCTTCTTTAGTTTTCTGTATGGCTTCTACAACTATTTTCACTAACTCAGTTTGCTCAAAAATGATCTAGATGGAAGGCCAAATATCATTGATGGAATCAATTTATTGGTCCATAAAATGTCTTTTATATCTTTCAAATGTTTTTCAAATGTTAATTCCTTCTGTAGGACTTCGATTCTTTCTTTCATCCTTTTAGTTTTCCTTTCCTCTTCCTTGTTTTGAATTTGAGCAAGCTCATAATGGGTCTCTAAGCTTTCCATTTGTTCTTTAAGTTTCTTCAACTTTGCTGCCTGGATACTCATTTGTTCCATGGCTTTGATCATTTCCTCTATTTTCTCTACTATTTGCCCTGTGCTGGTTGATGTACCTGTAGTTGAAGTAGTCTTTGTCAATGGAAATGTTGTGATTGGTGGAAATGTTGGTACTAAAGCAGTTGCCAGAGTGGAAGGCACAACTGTAGAAACTATTGGAATAACAGTCTGAGGGGCAGTGGCCGGCTCACTTTGCTTAGACTGTATTGCCTTTTCTAATTCATCTTCAGTTTCCTTTAGTTGGTCATTTAGTCCTAGGAGCAAGTCCATGAGTTCTTCCTCCTTTTTCCTTTCTACAACTTCTGCAGTTTGGGGATGGTGGAGTGGAGGGATCTTTAGCTAATTTTTCAAGGCAACTATGTCATCATTCTTCTTTTTGATAAGTTGTTCAACTGCTTTCACATCTTTGGGATCATGTCCCAATTCTATCACCAGGTCCTCTAAAGATTTTATTCTAGTATCCTTAGCTTGAGAGGAAGCTTTCTCTAATTGCAGTTGTGCAGACGTGTTATGTAATGAATTTTGCAGTTGATGGGTTGCAATGGCCTTGCTGGTTAGAGTTGAATAAACCATTTCACCAGTCTGCTTGTGAAGCTCTATCTGGTCAATAGGATTAATATCCTTTGCCAACACCCCAAAATAAGTTTTCAAGTAGTCTTCCATGGATTTTGGTTGCTGTATAGTGGGCTTTAGAAAACTCATATGCATTTTTCCCTCTTTTATGTCAAAAGCTAACATAAGTCTGGTTTGGTTTGTTGGGGCCATTTTTAGGTAATGAGCATAAGTTTCTACTTTCAATTTCTCATTCTTCACTTTTATTTCTTTGTATTTTCCCTTGATATCCATGCTCTATTCAGAGGAAGCCCTGAAAGAAGACACCTCTGTACTTTATTGTCTATCCAATACTGCATGTGTGAAGTGGATGGGATCCCACCTATTGGGATAGTTTGTAGGCTCTCTGTCCTCTCAGGCATTGTGTTTCCTGTGCTCTCCTCAATGAATTCTTCTACAAAATGAGGATTCATCCTATGCCTTTTAGCAAGGGCTTCATCAGTAGGCCTGCTGGAAGGAGTGCCTCTTCCCTGCCTCTTTTAGGATTTCTTTCCTCATTAAGAGGAGTTTGTAGAACTGTAGGGTTGCTGATGATCTACTAAGGTGGAGCCAACTCCTCTGAAATTTCAGGATGCTCTGGTTCTTCTCGTTGTCCTGAATGTTCTACTTGGTCTGATGCATTTTGTTGTTCTGGTGGCTGAGTGCTAGGTTCCTGTGACCTTTTTGGTGATGAGGTCTCTCCTGGCACCTGTGCAAAGAAATTTTCATCAATTCGTTTCTCCAAATCTACCCATACATTGTCAACTTCTACCCATGTGCTATCCTGATCTATAAGAGTTCCTTCCACCCATTCAATCTGATTTGCATATTGCTCAATCTCTGGGATCCTGTGGTGGATGTAGGGGGATAGCTTATTCTTTTGTCTTCTATCATTAATGAAGCTATGAGGGTCATACGGCCAGATGAAGCTTTTTCTCAATCTCAATGTCTCAAGGAGTTCCTCTGCCTCTTTCCCTGCTCCTCTGTTGTTGCAAATGAATGGGCCTAGGTGATCCTTTATCCTCAACTGAGCTTTCTTCTTTGTTTTTACAAAGTGGATTTCATTAGAATTGATTATTTTCCTATAGTACTCCAGGGCAAATAATCTCATGGGGACATATTTGGGCAATTTATATGGAGGCAATTCACACCCATAAATTCTGAACTCGGTATGGTTTTGGTACAAGTACCAATCCCCAACCTTGTACTGCTTGGATAACTCAAGATTTTTTTTAATATCTGTACTAATCCTGGGAGGAGGATTTCCCACTAACATAGTAGTTACTGGGTGAACAAACAAATCAATGAAATCTATGTAGGGATGAGGAGAAGAGCTAGAATACTGAAATATAGAGGTCCAAAAGACAACAGACCTAGGATTCCCTCTGGTGTCAATCTTTTCGACAGAGAAAGGGAATTTATCAGATTGGTAATAGAGAAAAAGAAGATACAAAATTGAGGAATATTTAAACACTCTCTCATTCTCTAATCTCTTGAATTGCTAATGTATTTTGCTTGCAATGAATGAAGCATAGTCAAATTTGGTTGTAGGTGGTTGACCAGGGGTAAAAATAGTCATGAAAGCTAAGGTTAATTCATCTACATACTCATGAGTGGTAAAACCCAAAATGCACGCAATTATGATGATGATATCCTTGCCTAAATTAGTAAAGAAGCATGACATGTAGGGAGGGGGGTCTTTTGGCTTGCGTTTCTCTTCAATAAAAGTCTGACACACTTTGGTAATTTCAGAACTGGACATCTTTGTAGATTTCTCAAGTAAATCGGTAATGGAAAGTGGAGTGAGGTCCTGACCAGGCTACAATTGTAACATCTCATTTATAGATTCAGTTGTAATGGTGAATAAGATTTTCTGGTCTGGGGACATTATAGCCCTCATATTAGGGTCATATTTTGCATGGCATTGGTGGACAATATCTGGGAAAATATGGACAGAAGGGAATTGATACTTAGGTAGGTTCAATTTCCAAAGACCTATGTTATCAGAGTGGTTCAGATAATTGTCCCAATACCTAGAATATAATTTCAAGGGGTTATCAACAAAAGTCAGATCTTTTATTTGAAAATCTCAGTTGGCCAAGGGAAGGTGGTCCAAATCCCTCTAGGGGGGTAGTGATTGGCATGATATTTAGGGCGACTGGAGCTTCCATCCTTGGTTCTTGTGTATTCAAGGATGTTGGGAGGGAAATTCAGGGGTCTTTATGGAGAACCAGGTCATTTTTATGGAGAATGGTATTGGTGCACAATTTGGAGGCGGTGTACTGGTCTACAGTGGCGACTGGGAACTGAGTGGCTTCGTGGACTTGATGTTTTTGAAAACAGGTTGATAGCATGAAAGTGCTTCTCTGTGGATAAGAATAGAATGTTCTTTTGTTTTGGAAGAATAAAAATAATGATTACCTTTGTTTTTATTCACAAAGTCAAAATGTTTGGTGGCAATGGTGAAAGTGATAGGTGGTGACAGGGTATGGTGAAAAGCACAAGTGGCGCCAGCCGATGCATGGGACATTTTGTCTTTAGTGAGGGCAGTAAGTGGGAGCGATAATGGCTTTTGTTGCACCGATTTTGAGCACTGGGCAGTATTGTCAGAGGTGCACCCAATGCCATTCATTGGGCAACACGTAGCGGCAGTGTGAACAGTGAAACTGCTCACATCGGGTGGGTAACGTTCGGCATTGGAGGCCGCCCGATATGAGCTTCGACCATAGGATCTGAAAGGGTCAGATCGCACGGTGATTGGGGCATGGATGTGGTCGAGAGTTAATGGAGGTTCCCGATGGGGTTTTTTTAATGAGGGGAAGGTTAATTAAATGCGGATTAGGGAGGCTTAATGATGTTGGGCACGATTTGATTAGCAGGGACAAATTATTAATTAACCGTTGATCAGCTGATTAATCTCTATTAGCTGGCAGGGGATTTGGTTATTAATTAATCGATGATCAACCAATTAATCCCTTATTATTCATTAATAAAGTTTATGTTTCAAACTTAGGGCGGGATATTAATATAATGGCTTTATTATATAACTATAGGGGAAGGGTTTATTGTTTTTCGGGATATAATACATAATATATTTCCTTGGTAACATGGTATTATCTTTAGGAAAAGGGGTTTTTTAGGGGAGAATGAATGAATGATGAAGGTGTGAATTTTTATGAGGGGTTTTTAGCTCCTTTGACCTTATAATTTATTGGGCCAAGGGTCCAGTCCCTTCAGAAGTCAAAGAAATGATCTGAGCCCCTTTAACTTAATGGAACTTTTATTAGCAGGAAACTAGTTACCATGAGGGGTAAAAATGAATGAGGAAATTAATGATGTAACCTTGTAAATGTATCCTTGTCTTCCATGCTTTTCAAAGTAATGTAATGAGGAAAACAAATGATTTGAGCTTTTAACTTAGCCATTCATCATACATAATTCTGTAACCAAACATCTACTTACCCACCTACACATCCTACCATTTTTACTTATTTCATTAGGGTGCACTTAAACTAGAAAACCCTTATCAGCTTTTCTTTTCTTTTACAATGGAAATCTATCTAAGTCTAACCTTATTACGTCCAAGGACTCAGATTAAACTGTTGAGCTCCTTTTATTCACTCTACCTATCTACTTATCTGCCAAGATTAAATAGTTTGGTCAAATTTTATTCTCTATCTCTAAGCATGAAATTGAAAACATGGAATGACCAAGATTAAACTATTTGGTTACCATGGATTGTGGCATAAGTAACAAGTTGCACACAATCATTTATACAAAATTGAAATAGTAGTGGCATTTTGGCTTGCATACTTTCATAGTCTTTTCATTTTTCTTTGGGGTTCATTTTCTTTCATTTCTTTTACCTTTCATTTATTCTTTTTTTCCTTTTATTTTTCTTTTAGGATATACCCTCTTTACATTTTTTATTTTTATTTTTTTATTTTTTTACAAATATGGAAAACATTTGCAGAAAGCAAAAGTATGTACATATTTCAGAGATAAACTAAGTCAATCATTAATTATGACACCTATTGGTATAGGAACGTAATATTATCAAGACCTCATCAAGTTCCATCATCAAGTGTAGTCCTCCATATGTCATCAAGTGTTAAGGTCTAGATCATCAAAGAAGGCACATGATTAGCATTTGTCACTTGGAACTTCTTAAGACTTCTTCATTAGTGGCTTGACATATTAATTGATGGCATCCTTGTCAAACAAGAGTCATGACATCATCATCTGGAATCAGGCATCTCAAGAATATTTTCCATTTCAGAAAATGCCATATTGACATCAATGACAACCTTGATTAAAACACTTTGTTGGTTTTTGGTAGCTTGAGAGGTACTGTGGGCTTGGAACCCAAGATGTGGTATTTGAACCCAAGATGGTGGGTGTGAATCCATGAGTAGTTTCGATGATTTTACACTTGAAGGTGTTAGAGGACCCTTAGAGGAGAAAGGAGCAATGAAAATCATTGAAATCTGAGCTCTAGAAGTGGAGAAATGAGTTTTTTATTGTAGTTGTTGGGTTTGTATAGGAATTGTTCAAGTCAGCAAGAGTTATTTTATGTCACTTGAAAATTTGTCAAGCTCACACATGTGATTTGTTGGAGCCCTTCTATTGTAAATAAAAGGTGATGGAGACTCATTTTAAGCATCCAAAAGTGCAATCAAATCACAAAGATCACTTATGTTTTTTAGGTTTTAAACCTGTACATAAATTACTTGCAGACAAATTCTAAAAACATAAAATAAATAATGACGATAAATAAAACAAATACAAAGATATTTTCCCCTGGATCCCAAACCTAGGACTACCAGATTGATTTTTCATTATGTTCCTTTCAATGTTACAATACATAGATATACATCCGAAGCATTCATAAACCCTAATCCATTAACCCTAGATTCGAAAATAACTTTAGTTCCCTTGATTAGATCTTCAAAATACCATGGGCAAAAAACCATCATTCCCAAAACCATGTGCGAAACCTATGCACAAAACCATAGGAAGGTCCACCCACCTAATATAGGGTCAAAAAAAAAAAAATCACAGGGAGCTGCCCCATACCTCGTACAGGGGGGCTACTGCCCCCTGAAACCCCCTCACGTGTTGCAGCTAGTCATGGAAAGAATATAACACACACTCAACATTCTCCCATTTGTTGTTTTCTTTTCCACACAGGGGGGAACAAGAGAGCTTAGTTATTGGTCCATCCCTGCAACACCCATTGTTTCTCTACACCAAGAAAAATTCTCAGTGCTCACAAACTTCGTCAATGCATCTGCATCATTCTTTAAAGTGTCCACCTTCACCAACAAAACCTTTTAGCCCTCAACCATATCCATCACAAAGTGATACTGAAAATCAATGTGCTTTGTCCTTAAATGATAAGCAAGGTTCTTTGCCAATAAAATTTCACTTTGGTTGTCATAGTGTATCCTTATATCTTGTTGTACTAACCCCATACTAAACACAATATCTGCAACCAAACCAATTCCTTCCTTGCATGAGTCATTGCCCTGTATTTTTCCTCTATAGTTGAAAGTGCCACTATAGACTGTCTCTTGCTCATTCAACTGACTGCTTCTCTAAATAGATTAAACACATACCCACTTGTAGACCTTCTCTGATCTAGATCTCCAGCCTAGTTTACATCAACAAAGCCATGAATGCCTAAAACTTTGCCAATCTCGGTCTTCCTTGGTAGCATAGACCATAATCACTAGTGGCACGCAAAGACTTGAAAATCCACTTCACTGATGTCAAATGCTCATTCCTTGGTTTTGACATAAACCTACTCAATACTCCCATTGCATGTGCAATGTCTGGTCTAATACAGACCATTTCATACATCAGGCCACTAACTGCACTTGCATATGGAACACGGGACATGTCATATTCCTCTTCTTGTTTCTTCAGAAACTGTTCAATAGGTAAGTTTACACCTACAGGAATAGGAACCTTCACCGGTTTACTATCATGCATATTAAAGCTCTGTAGTATTTTCTCAACATACTTCCTCTAGTTTAACTAGAGCTTCCTCTTTGGCTGATCTTGTTTAATTTCGATGCCCAAAATATAGTTTGCAACACCAAGATCCTTCATGTCGAATTTGGAGGACAATTGGGTCCTCAAAACCTGGATAATTTCTTTGTCATTTCCAATCAGCAACATATCATCCACATACAAGACTAGATAAATAACATGGTCACCAATTAATTTAAAATACACATAGTGATCCACTTTACTTCCAGTGAAGCCAAGTCCTTGTATAAATGTATCAAATTTCTAATACCACATCCTTGGTGATTGTTTTAACCCATACAAAGCCTTTTTAACCTACATACTAATTCTTTCTTTCCCTCCACCACAAAGCCTTCATGTTGTTTCATGTATATCTCTTCTTCTAGATCCCCACGAAGAAATGATGTCTTCACATCCATCTGTTTCTACCTCAAAATGAAAACCAACAACAATAGATAAAGGGAATCTAATAGAAGCTACCTTGGCAACAAGAGAAAAAATATTGCCAAAATCAATTCTTGGCACCCAGGAATAACCTTTTGCTACCAACCAAGCTTTGTATTTCTCCACCTTGCCTTTTGCATTCATCTTCTTCTTAAACACCCATTTTCTTCCAATGGGTTTCTTTCCAGCCGACAACTCCACCAGATCCCAAGCCTCATTTTTATCCAATGATGTCATTTCATCAACCATGGCCTCTTTCTAGAGTTTACCATCCTCTGAATCTACTGCCTCCCTAACAGTTCTAAGATAATCATTAGTAATAGATAAAGAAAAATTTGAACAAAAAGCAAATGGATTGGTATTTGGCTGCCTTCTTTCTCGAACTGATCTTCTCACGGCTGGAGTTTGTGGCTCTTCATCTTTTGATTCATGTTCTCCTGTAGAGTCTAATTCTCCCTCCTTTAGCTCAAACTATATCTTCTCAGATTCCTTTGGTAGAACTTCATGTTTAATAACTTCTTTCACCTTTCTGAACACCACATCTCGGTTATACTATCTTCTTTATTTCTAGGTTCCAAAGCTTATAACCTTTTAAACCATCCTTATACCCAATAAAGATGCATCTTTCATATTTACCATCCTATTTGGTTCTTTTCTCCTTTGGAACATATACATATGTATCACAACCAAATACCCTCATATGTGAAAGAGAGGGTTTCTTAATAGTCCATACCTCATGTGGAGACTTATCCTCCAACGCTGATGAAGGTGATCTATTAACGAGGTAACCACCTCTGCCCATAATTCTTATCCTAACCTAGCACCACTAAGCATGCTTCTTGCCTTTTCCATCAACATCCTGTTCATTCTTTTTGCAACTCCGTTTTGCTAAGGTGTGTATGGAGTAGTCTTTTGATGTGTTATACCACACTTCTTGCAGAAATCTTCAAATTCCTTCTTACAAAACGCTCCACCATTATCTGTCCTCAACACCTTTATCTTCTTTATTTGGTTTTCCACGAGAGCCTTAATTTCTTTAAACCTCTCAAAGACTTCAAATTTCTTCCTAATGAAATAAATCCATGTATTCATTGAGAAGTAATCTATAAATGATACATACTACATAGAATTACCCAATGATGGAACCGACACAGGTCCAAACACATCACTATGCACAAGCTCTAATATCCCTTTCACCCTCCTAGCACCAGAGGGGAAACTCACCCCATTCTACTTCCCATATAAACAATGTTCACAAAAATCAAAATCCAGAGAGAAATTAGACATACCTTATACCATACCATTACCATGAAGTATTCAAAGGCCCTTCTCTCCAATATGTCCAAGCCTTTGATGCCATAGCATGGTCTTTTCTCCAAAGACCGCTAGATTTCTGCTCCACTTTCAGGAACCATATAAATATTGCACCTATCAATAACAATACTGCCTAGAATCTTGTACATAGTTCCAATCCGAACTCCTCGCAATAATACCAGTGCTCCCCAAACCATCTTGCAGGTCTCTTTCTCGAGCACTTTTTTTATGCCTACATCATCCATATTGCTTGCATAAATCATATTTTTGGCCAATTCAAGAATATTTAGAACACCCATAAGTGTTTTAATCCTTCCACCTTGAACCTTCATCTTGAATTTTCCTCATTCGATGATTATGGCCTTCCTTTCATACCGTAAGAAGACGTCACCACCATCATATTTCTCATACTCGTAGAACCACTCCCTATGGGGAGTGAAGTGAAAGGATGCACCTGAATTAATCAACCATGCCTTATGATCTACATGTGTACTTGAAGAAGAAGCTAAGTACACATCCCCACCTTCATCTTAGGTGGTTTTTGCCTATATAGAAGGAGCATCATAAGATCCATTTCCTTTCTCAGGAGCTTTAAATCTACAATCCCTTTTGAAGTGCCCTTCATTTCCACATTTCCAACCTACCTTTACAGGTTTTCCTAGAGATTTAGATCTCCCTCTAGATTTAGATCTCCCACTCGAGGAATTATTTTTATTTCTGTTCTGGGACCATCCTCATACACATAAGGCATTTCCATTCTGGCTCTCCATATTTTTCTCTCTCATCTCCTCCGACAACAAGGATGAGACTATTTCATTAAACTTCAAGGTAATTGTATTGTTACCTATGGCAACAACCAGAATATCCCACGAAATTGGTAGAGAACGCAACAAACTGATGCACTTATCTTCATCTCAAATTTTTATATCAACAGGTAACAACTAGCTTACCACAATATTAAATGCGTTCAGATGCTCTGTCACTAAGTCTCCATCCTTCATGCTCAGGTTATACAACTTTTTTCGCAGGAACAATTTGGTCACCAGAGACTTAGATTGGTACAAATTCCTTAAATTGACCTATAAAGTCTTTGTCGTAGCTTCCAATGATACATTCAACAATACTGAATCTGAGATACACAATTGTATTGTGCCCTTTGCCTTCTGATCCAACTTCGCCCAGTCTTCTACTGACATTGTCGTTGGTTTAGTACTTGAATCTACCATGATCCACTGATCTTTATCCACCAGTAGATCCTCCATATTGAGTTTCCACAACTCAAAACTCTAACCATTAAATTTCTCGATCTTTATCTCTCCACTTCTCACCATCTTCTTTGATCCCACAAATCTCCCACTAAACAAGGTGTACCAGAGGCCCGAGAAAAACTCCTCAGCAGCAAAGGCATCCCCTTGAAGCCAAAACAATTCTGATACCAAATGTAGGTTTTAACCCCATATAGAAATTAACTACAGACAAATTCCAAAAACATAAAACAAACAACGATGAGGATACAAAAAAAATACAAAAAGATTTTCCCCTAGATCCCAAAATCGGGGCTACCAGATTGATTTTTAATTATGTTCATTTCAATGTTACAATACATATATATACATGCCAAAGCATTCATAAACCCCAATCCATTAACCTTGGATTAGAACATAACCGTAGTTCCCTTGACCGGATCTATAAAATACCATGGGCATAAAACCATCATTCCCAATACCATGTACGAAACCCATGCACAAAACCATAGGTAGGTTCACCCACCTAATATAGGGTCCAAAAAAAATAATTCCTGGGGCGTTGCCACAGATCTCGTACAGGGGGGCTACCACCCCCTGAAATCCCCCAGCAGGGGGTTATGACCCCCTGCTGCGCCATGCGAAATGAACAGGGGGTCTATTGTCCCCCCTATGACACCCCTACGCGTGCAACTAGTCGTGGAAATAATTTAACACACACCCAACATGTTTGGGCCGTAGATCCTAGGAGCAGACTTTAGTCAAGATTTAAGGAGAATTTTATGCTTTCTTAAGACTATCTAAAGGCTGAGTTGGATCAGATTGCAGGCCGAGTTGATTGGGCTAGGTTCTAGATTGTTTTGAGTGTGTTTGGGTGGCCTTTCTCTACCCGTAGTTCCTTTTATTGTTGCAGACCTGGGCTGAGACATGTATTTTCCCATGGATAGGGCCGAAAGGCCCATAAACAATAGATATTCATCTACTTAGGGAGCCACAAACCTTCCTTAAGCTCGATGATTGAGTTGAGAGGGCCGAAAGGCTTAACTGTGGGTGGATACTAGCTCTAATAGCCAACAAATGAAGGAGGAGCAGGGAATGAGGAGGCCATAGGTGTAGAGAGGCATATGATGCAATTTAGAAGGCTTGATGTGGACTATAGTTGTTCCCTAACCAAATCACAGAGTTGCAGCACTGAGACACCAGACCTAAGGTATGTGAATGAAGTGTTTGAGGTTGACTGATTGCTAGTTGGATAGGTCCAAATTTGGAAAGATGTATTGGAATCCTTGTGGATTGTTAGAGGGAAACGAGAAAGGGTCTAAGAGTATCCTTATAGAAGTGGACAAGAGGGAAGTTGGACAACTATGAGTTGGGTGAAGTGTGGGTAGCTTAAGTATCTCCTTGATGGATAAAGGAGGCTACCGGAGGAGGCAGCTTGGAGGTCAAGGTTTGGCCAGCTAGAGGAGTGAAGTTGACAACCCGTGTTCATCATTAGAGAAGTGATATTTGATGGTGATAGGTAGAAACCCTCCATCCCTATGTTATTCTTCATTAGAGAAACACAGGAAGACAATAGTGGGAAGAAGAGCGTGAGTAGCTGAGGAGCAGCAACGGGTAGTTGTGAGTTTCTTACAAATGGAGTTGTGAACAATTCAATAAGAGTCTCAATGTGTTGATACATTGATGGAAAAACGATTAATGTGAAAGAAATTAGATAACCAAGATTTAGTGGCTAGATGGACTTGTAGCATTGGTAGAGGCAGGTGCTATGAATTGGGAGTGAAGGACCCGTAGGTGTACATGATATGAAAAATAAGTTGTGATCATGCGCTACATCATCTAGACCGTCAGATTATCTTGTATTTATATTATTGTACCATTGGATATTTGAGTGCCATTATCCCTCGTGCAGGAGCCCTAGACCATTTTATTATTCAGTTGCATTAATATAACAAATATTTGGTTATTGTACATATTTGTGTAAAAATTTGTGTATATTTTGTGCATTAGTAGATTTGTTGTTTTTTATATTCCATTTTGCAAAGTAGCTTCATTGTGATTCTTGATTTGGTAGCGTCTGTGATCTAAGATTCTATCTTAGACACTAGAATCGTGGAAAGATAACATGGTATCATAGGGTGTTTGAGCTACTTTGAAGAGATAGTGAATCAAAGTGTGCATAATGAAATACAACTTAAGAGGGATCTGGTCACATTATAGGTGAAGGGATCACTACAATGTCAAAGCTACAAGTTGGTCTCCAATATGAGGACAAGTTGGAAGGTTTTTCCAATTATAGTCCATGGAAGGAAAGGAAAAAGTTGGTCTTGCAGGACAACAGGATCTAGAAGTTTGTTGAAAAAGCCATCAAGAAGCCAAATGACCGTAAGGAGCTGGAAATGTATGAAGAATTAGATAGGAAGGCGAGATTGATCATCCTAGATGGTGTGAAGGACTCCTTAATACCTCATTTGTCCTAGTAGAACATTGCGCATGAGATGTGGATGGCTCTTAAGATTTTGTTCTAGAATAAGAATGAGAACCGAGTCCTGGTATTGGAGGATAAGTTGAAGTCTACCAATATGATGCAGGGTGGAGTGACTTCATATATGACAAGGTTGTCTCAGGTCAAAGATGAGCTTGATACTTTCGGTGTGACTATTTTAGATTTGATATGGTGAGGATTGCTTTGAAAGGGTTCATTGAGGAATATAAGCCCTTCATCAAGGGGATCATAGCTAGAGAGAATTTTCATCTGAAGTAAAAGGTTTTAGATGATGATGTGGCACTTGTAGCAAGAATGAAGGAAAAGTAGAGGAAGGACTTGAGAAAGATGAAGTGTTTCCACTATGGTGAGATGGTTCATTTTTTTATGAGATGTCCAATGAAGAAGAGGACGGGAGATGACGAGAAGAAGAAGGGGAAGAAGGTCATCGGTGTTGCCACTTCTGCCAAAATATATAATCTCTCTAGGAGTTTGAAGAAGGAGGAATTTGCATTGATCTCTCATTTCTTGTAGGGCACCATTGATGAGGCTGCATGGTACGTGGACAATGGAGCATTGAAGCATATGACAAGATCACATGAGGTATTTAAGACTCTAGTTGAGTGGGACTCGAAGTTGCACATGGTGGTGGGCGACAAGAGTTAGAAGGAGATCCGAGGATCGGGAGTTGTGCCATTAGAAATGGAGTAAGGACAGGTGATATAAGTCTAGAATGTACTATTTGTACCATGACTTAGATATAGCGTGATGCTTGTCTCAGCAATCAAGCAAAAGGGGTTTGAGGTCTTGTTCTAGAGTGGGGAGGCAACACTCGGGACCAGAGGCTCCAGCTTTGCATGTGTTGTTAATAGAGTTAGAGGGCATGGTCTGTATAGGCTAATAGGCAAGCCTATGGATCATGGGAAGAAGAAGGAGGAGGACGAGGTACAAGTTTAATAGAAACAAGTGTAGTTGCAGGCAGGCCTGGAATTTCAAATCCTCTCTGCCTGTCAAAGGAAATTTGTTGACGTTTTTGTATTTTTCATGCCCTTCATTTTACGTTCTACGCAAATTTGTGAATGCCAACCTCCCTTTATCTTGAAACTCTCTTTCAACTACTTTTGCATGTCAATTTTCATTAATCTTCCTCTAAAAGTGCCTTGTTTTTCCTAAGTTAGCATAAACGTGTTAATTCTTGCAATTTTATTCCATAGTAATACCTTTTGTTTAGTTCTCTCTCTTTTTAATCATATAGTCTCTTATTTTCAAATTAAAAGAATAAGTTATTTCATTCTCAATTTTATTTTATGTTATAAAATATTTGACATTAAAAATTATTTCAATTTGCAAAGTGGATTTAAGGATATAGATTTTGTTATTCATATGATAACATTTTACTTATATAATGAAAAATAGTTAGACCTTAATTCCATTAATTTTTATATCTTTAAATTTTATATGATTTTAATTTAGTATATATGTGTGTGTGTGTGTGACAGAGAGAGAATTGAGAAAGAAAAAAACTACTAAGACTCATACTTAATGCTTTTGACTAAAAGATATGAGACATCCATAATTTATTATTAGTCTATCCATAATTTTTTTTATTATTCTTATTCATACAAAGCATTATAAATTCTTCAGACTTTTGAAAATATAAGCAAAACAACTAATCCTTACTACTTATTTAAAAGTTATGTGTTATAATTACATTAAATTGAACTTCAATTTCATTTAACCATTAAAACAATTAATTTATAAAACAACCTAAAATATATTATAACTAATTAAATCAACATTAAACCTAAAAAAACAATTAAATTATTTTAAAAAATACACAATAGCATTTTGATTTTTTTTTTAGATAAGAAAAGCCTCCAAGCTCAAGTGCATACCACTCACTGAAACGACTAAATTTTTATTAACCTCAAACAATGTACATTCATAAAACTCATAAAACTAGCCACCTCAATCAAACATACACCCTGAACAATCACATTGGGAGTAAGTCCTAGCATTTCTTTAACAAGTCAAAAACATTTCAAAATACTTCAGTGCTTTATTGCACTAACAGAAACGATGTAAACTATAGACACTTTAAACCCTGGTTGGTCATGCCAGTGGGATCAGGATGGCCTCTCAACTCTTGAGGAAGTGTGAAGTGCATAGATACACTTATGTCAATAAATTTAAAGTTTGTGTGGATTCAATACTATTAGTATGAATGCTACCTAAATCCATTTAAATTTGAATATCTGAAGTTTCAAAATGCACATGACAAGTTCACACAAATAAATAACATATCAAATTTGGAATTTGATATATGCAATCAACCATATTATTATATAATAATCATTTTAAAAACTTATAATCATATGGAGTCTTTTTAAAAGATTATTCCAGAAAGTTTTTAGTTGAGATAACAATTTGGTTATTAGGATTGTACAAAGTTTGAACCCTTAACCAATTTAGTTATAAACACACAAACTCTAACTAGAAATAATTATGGGTGTTATACGACATTGCATTATACAACAAATTAACGTGAATTGTATAGATAAAAGTCAATTGCATTCGGTTTCAAAAAATAAAAATATTTTACCAAAAATTTTATGAGTATTCCCAGTTATAGAGCTTGAGAGCGGAGAACAATTGTTGGAAACCTGAATTCCCAGTGATAAATATTCAATGCAATTATGCTTTATGGCAGAGTTGTGGATTTAATACGGGTAGGCTGGAGAGATTGAGAGTGCAGCCAATTACTTGTATTTAAACTTACGCTAAGTGGAAAATAACTTAAATGGTATTGGTATTATACTTTTTGACGGTTTAAATTTGAAATCAGACGTCATTCTGACAGGTTGCAGATATAAAAGAGACCTCATATTTGACGGGTTAAATTTTTAGCTTGCAGTCAAATACATCTTGAAACCCAAAATACATCTTACAAGACATCAAATTCCAGGCCTGGTTGCAAGCTTTACAGGAGAAGGTACAAGTTCTAGAGAAGAAGGTCCATGTTCTAGAAGCTCAGAGGGAGTCGAGTTTTAGAGGGAGCTTGCAGGTTCAGAGAAGAACCGTACGATTGTGGAAGCTGTCTGTGCCATGCTCCATGATCAAAGACTTCCGAAGTTTCTATGGGTAGATGATGTAACAATTCCTGATGTGGAGGAACCTATGGATCCTATTTATACACCTGAGCCTTCCTCTTCTAGGAAGAGGCCTACATGGCTTAGGGGGCTACTTGATGATGTTGAAGGACATGCTGCACCCCAAGGAACCTTCCGTGAAAGTAAGAAACCTAACTGGTATCAGGGATACCTAACCATCATGAGCACGATCATACAAAATAAGCCTTCATCATTCTCAGATACCGTCAAGCATCAAGTATGGAAGGATGCTATGACCGAAGAATATGAGTCTATTATAAAGAATGACGTCTGGGAAATAGTTCCCAGACCCCAGGACAAGACAATTGTCACTTCTAAATGGCTTTACAAGATAAAGCATGCAGCAGATGGAAGTACGGAAAAGTATAAGGCTCATATTGTTGCTCGTGGTTTCTCCCAGAAGGAAGGTATAGACTATGATGAGATATTTGCACTTGTTGCCAGATATACGACCCTTCGCTCGATCATAGCCCTTGCGGATTCACAAGGATGGAACCTACATCAAATGGATGTCAAGACTGCATTCTTACATGGTTTGATCAAAGAAGAGGTCTACGTCGAGCAACCCGGAGGATTTGAGATTTATGATCGAAAATCTCATGTATGCAGGTTGAAGGCTCTCTATGGGCTGAAGCAAGCACCTCGAGCATGGTATGAGAGGATTGATAGCTACTTGATGAAGCTGAGATTCACTAGGAGTGAAACTGATGCTAACTTTTACCTTAAGGTTGAAGATGACAAGCCTCTCATACTGGTGTTGTATGTGGATGACCTCTTTTTAACAGGTGCAGACCCTCTCATTCACAAACCCTCTCATTCACAAATGTAAGAGGGAGTTGGCTTCTGAATTTGAAATGAAGGACCTAGGACTTGAAGTGTGGTAGAAGCCAAGGGAAATTTTCCTATCTCAAGGAAAATATGTGGTGAAGATTCTAGAAAGATTTGGTATGGTGGACTGCAAGCCTGTAACTACCCCGACGGAGCTTGACTTCAAGAAGTTAAGCGGTAGTCTTGCTAGACCTGTTTTACAAAATGCCACTCAGTATCGACAACTCATCGGAGCATTCATGTTCTTAGTGAACCCCTGTCGAAATATATGCTTCGCAGTCAACACGTTGAGTCAAAATATGGTTGAACCTCACCACATACATTGGATTGGTGACAAGAATCTGTTGAGATATCTTCGTGGCACACTCACTTATGGGTTAAGATACACTGCCAAAGATGTGAGACTACTTGGATACACTGATGCTGATTGGGCAGGCAATGTGGAGGACCGTAAGAGCACTTCCAGGTGCTGCTCCTCTTTGGGATCTGCTTCGATATCCTAGATGAGAAGGAAGCAGAAGTCGGTGGCTTTGAGCATCGCCGAAGCAGAGTATATTACTGCTAGCATGGCCTCTTGTAAGGCAGTCTGGTTGCAAAAGCTTTTCAGTCAGTTGTTTGGATTTACATTGGATACCACCGTGATCCTATGTGACAACCAGAGTGGGATTCGTCTGTCAGAGAATCCCGTATTTCATGATCGCTCCAAGCATATCGATATCAAGTATCACTATATTCGAGATATGGTGCAGCGGGGAGCTATCAGGCTCCAACATATCAGTACAGATGAACAGGTTGCCGACATTCTGACAAAGCCCCTAGGAAAGTAAAATTCCTGACTTTCTGAGAACAACTTTATGTTGTTCAAAGACCCTCTGATGAGGGTCCTGTATGATGCATTGAGCTCTAGGAGCTCCGGGGGGTTGTGAGGTACTTCTTGGAGCAACATATGACCACAGGGTGATTCACTATCCCCTCGTGGTGTACATGTACACCCCGTGGTGATTATGTAGCAGGATGATTGGTTCTCCTGTGAGGTCTGGATGATTTGTTCTCCACGACGACTATGTAGCAGGATGATTGGTTCTCCTGTGAGGTATGGATGATGTGTTCTCCATGACGACTCTGTAGCAGGATGATTGGTTCTCCTGTGAGGCTTGGATGATGTGTTCTCCATGGCGATTGTGTAGCAGGATGATTAGTTCTCCTATGAGGATGGGATTGATTAATTTCTCCTGTCAAGGCATCCTACCCATGCAGTCTGGGAATCATGAGAAGTACCTCTCATTGATCAATGAGCAGGGAAATGAAGTTAGGGACCATAGTAGTATTGATGGACACATCGTTGTATCTACCGTACTCCCTATGCTAGGATGACCTTCATTGATCTGGGACCAGTGGTATGAGTTGTACCCACTATGACGCTGACTTTGGGTTGGTTGAGACTGGTCTGGGACCAGTGGTACATACTCTTAGACTGACCTCAGGTCAGTGCAGTACTTGTCTAGGGTCAGTGAGAGTGGTACATACTATGACGCTGACTTTGGTTCAGTTGAGATTGGTCTAGGACCAGTGGTACACTCTCTGAGACTGTGATATTGGTCTGGGACCAGTGGTAGGAGTGGTACCTACTATGACGCTGACTTAGGGTTGGTTGAGACTGGTGGTACGCACTCTAAGACTGACTTTGAGTCAATGGAGGATGATATTGGTCTGGGACCAGTGGTAGGAGTTTTACTCACTATGACGCTGACTTCGGGTTGGT
>APFE031753375.1:6786-32117 GCA_000404065.3 Pinus taeda
ATGATTTACTGGATCTTGAGCCAGTAAAGAAGAGGCTCTTTCAAACTGAGAACGTGTACGTCGCTGATCTGTAGGATCACCGGCAAGATCACCTGCTGCATCCCGAGTAGCACGGACCCATCTTGGAAGTTGAAGATCCTGAGAAGGTGGGGGAGGATTGTCATCCTCACTTTCATCATCTGAAGAAGAAATGTTTTCAAAAGTAGAAGAGATAGGAAGAGGTGGCACATCCGCCGGACTAGGCTCGCAGGCCGATTTATTTTCATCAAATTTTACATCTCTTCTAATGATAACATGTTTGGACTTAAATGGAATAAGTCTATAACCTTTTACATCTTCAGAATATCCAACAAAAGTACATTTCTCACTCTTAGGTTCTAAAGCTTTATGCTTTTCATCTGGAATATGGGCCCATGCTTCACTTCCAAAATACGAAAGTGACTTACATCTGGTTTAATGGAACTCCAAGCTTCTTCTGGAGTGATATTCTTTAGAACCTTAGTAGGAGTGCGATTTATTATATAATTTGCACAATTAATTGCTTCGGCCCAAAAACTAAGACTGAGTCCTTTAGATTGCAGCATACAATTAGCCATTTCCTTTAAGGTGGGATTTTTCCTTTCAGCTACACCATTTTGTTGTGGAGTGTATGGAACAGTATGTTGCATTTGAATTCCATTTTCGGTGCAAAAGTTGATGAATGTGTTTTTAACATATTCTCCACCATTATCAGTTCTTAGCTTAAGAATTTGATGTCCAGATTGTTTTTCAACAAAGTCTTTGAAGGCCAAAAAAGTGTTAAATACTTCGCTCTTGAGTTTTAAGAAGTATACCCAAGTGCGTCTGGAGAAATCATCAATGAAAGTTAAGAAATACTTGCAACCAGAAAATGAAGCAACAGGAAGTGGACTACATAAATCACTGTACACAAGCTGTAAAGGGGCTGAGGCGTGCCAAGAGGCACGTTTTTCAAAACTGTCCCGATGATGTTTTCCGAGTACACATCCGGAACAAACACCATCTCTGCAAGATACCATAGGAAGACCTGTCACCATATTTTCTTTACATAGATGCTGAAGGGAGCGATAGTTTAAGTGACCAAATCGCTCATGCCAAAGTTTGCTCACTTCATCATTATGAGCAACAAATACTGAGGGAAGATTTGATGACCCAAAGTTGTGAAACTTATACAACCTTGTGGAATCATCAGCAATACAGTAGCTAGAATCTGTTTAGGATCTCTTAGATCCTTGATTACAACATCATGAGGTGAAAATTCAACAATTTTACCTTCACCTGAATGAGTTCTCTGATATACAGATAGAAGGTTGCTGGATAAGGTTGGAACACATAATACATCATTAAACTGACCATTGTCTAGATGAACAGTTCCAGTCCCTACAACATTAAGAGATCTATCATCACCAACATATATATTTTTGGTGTTAAAATCATGTAAAGAAGAAAACATGGCTTTGTTTTTGGCCATGTGATAAGAGGCTCCAGAATCAATGAGCCACTCATGAGAATGAGAAGAAGAAGATACATTTAATGCATAAGCAGACTGAGATGATTGGCAACGACATGCAGAAAGTGCCATTCCTGAAGATGAAGTTGAAGTAGAAGTAGAAGAATGCTCCACATGGATGTTATGTTTCTTCATTGCGGCTTCCAAGGCTTCATCTTCTTAAAGCATTTAGATTCTAAGTGGCCATCTCGATTACAAAAGTTACAATGTCTATCAGTCTTCTTCCATTTGTTTTTATTGGTCTTATCATTTTGCTGAAATGATCTTTCATTTTGAGACTGAGTTGCTTAGGACCCTTGTTTGGTTTAGGACCATTCTTTTTAGGATATGACTTCTTAGGATTCTTTAAATTTGGTTGCTGCTGGGCGGCTAACGCTTTCTTGGAAGAGTTTCCAAGATTAAGAAGACCAAGGTGTAAGAGTTTTTCTTGTTCTCTTATAAAGAATCACAAAAAGAGTCAAAGGAAGGGGCCTTGTAGTCTTTTCCTTGACAAATGAAAGCTTCCCTTGTAGAATGGAAGGTGGAAACAAATACAGAGTAGGCTGGTCCCAACTTAGTAAGGATGGAATAAATAAGGTTACTATCTTCTTTCTTAACCTTAACACCTTCCAAGAGATACTAAGGGTCTTGAATTTGGACAAGAAATCTTCAATGCAAGAAAAATTATTAGGATCCAATGTAAGCAACTCATTTTCAAGTTGATGGGCTCTAATTTCATTTTTAATCCCAAAAACTTTAGTGATTTGTTCCAATGCTTCATGAGGAGTATCAAGTTCTGCAATATGGAATCTAAGATCAGGAGAAATAGACATCCCTATCAAACCACGTGCTTGATCTTGTCTATTTTCCCATTTTGCAACCTTGTCTTCATCTTTTGGTTTCTTCTCTTGGCCCGTGGCTATTCTGTAGAGACCTTTACTTCTAAGTAAATCTTCCATGTAGGATACCCATTGGAAGTAGTTAGTGCTGTCAAGAATGACTTGGCATGGACTTTCCATTTAAAAAAAAACTGAAGCTGAAGATGCTGAAAGTAAGTGTTCCAATGGATAGATCTCGAAAAATTAGGCTGTTTTAAAAAAAACGGCTCTGAAAAAGGCTTCCGGATGAAGAAGTTATGGCTTTTTGAAAAATATTTGTTGAAGTCGCCGGCAAAGTGCGCAAATGTGCGGGAATGAAAAAAAACGCCCCCACAAAATGGAGATTTGAACCCAAGACCTCTACTCTCTTAAAAGAACTTTGAACCAATTGATCTATACAAAAATTTGAGAGAGAGAGAGAGAGAGAGGGGGGGGGCTTTGGTTTGCGTGCTTGCCTTGAGAAACCTCTTTTTCCCTACAAAACACAAAACACAAAACCCAACACGGACATGCAAAGAAAAACGAACCTTATGGCTCGAAGTTAGCTTTACCCAAAAAACTAAATATTTAAAAAAAATTGAACCTTGTGGCTCAAGGTTAGCTTTAGCCGAAAAACTAAATATTTTTCTCAATGTTTCTGATTTTCCGAGATCACACTAAGGTGCAGGGAAAAGAGCATACGCATGAGAAAAAATCCTTCCTTTCTGTTTCTGATTTGCCCAGATCGCACAGAGTCGCAGGGCAAAGAGCATACGCAGAAATGAAAGGTATAGATCCGGTTAAAAAAAAGCTAAATAAACCGAAACCGAAATAAGCAGAGAGAAAATAACAGTAAACTGCAAATAAAGACTGTATACCTCCAGATCTTAAAAATGACGCAGATAGGGCTACCGGAAACCTTTTCGCGTGAAACGAAGGGGTTCCTCACTGGAACAGATGCTCCGAACACAACAGAGCAGTCCTCTCGGCCCGAAAGCAGTCAAAAACAATAGATCTAGGAAACGACAGCCGCATGCAGTTCTACCGTCTTCAGATTTGGATCACCAACGGACGCGGCCCTCAAATAGCTCTGATACCATGTAGGAATTTACAGGGTAAGTTCCTCAGACAGAACACCAGAAGGACACCGCTCACAAACAGATGACAGATCAATACACCAGTATTTTGACGTGGTTAAAACCCTCAGAGAGGGAAACAGTCCACGGCCTGCGCCAACGTGGCTACTACAGGCAATTTATTAATAAAAGAATGAAAATTTACATAAGCTTCTCTCATGCACGGTTAACCTACAAATGACCCTCCATGCGCTTTAAATAGAATTCATGGACCAATCGGGTGTCAAGCCACGGATCAAGTGTCGGTAATACCGAGGAGAGAATGAACCGTCGGATCACTACATATCGTGACCGTCGGATTGTAAGTTACAAATGTACAACGGTAAAGAAACACACTTTACCTAACTCTATACCTAACTCTATACTAGACCAAGTTGAACTTAACTATTTCCTATGTGTCGGAATATCCTAACACAAGATTATCTTTTATCTTTTCTTTTATGAGTCAAGGATGAACTTCGACAAGCTTATGGTGCTAAAGTAGGTTGAACACTAGTAGGATTCTTCCCTCTCCATACTTTTAACTTCAATATTGGTGCTTATCCATGTAACTGTAAAATCAATGAGTATGATTGTCTCCTTTTCCTTGGATGGGCTAGTTTTATTCTCTTCACTTGCTTCTAAGATTCTCCTAAATAGGTTTCCATATTTTACCGAAACCCTATGTCTTAATAAAGTTACTTCAGGTTTGAATCCTTGATTATATTCAACTCCAGCTAAATTAAAAGGTTTCAGTAACTTAGAGAAATCTACAATGTGAGTAGAATTATTTATAGTAATTTCTCCTATGGTGAATGACAATGTTATGAACTGCTAATTCTTCTTTCTTTCAAACATAATCAACCAGGGGCGATACTATTTGAAAATATCAACAAAAGGATATCTATCTATTGCGTTATTCAACAACCTCCCATTTGTTAATAGTAGTAGTCAATATTACATTAATAAATGGGGACCCTTTAAAAAATACTTCCAAAAATAAGTTTAGCATTTAGGCATTTTCTTATTAAATTTTGGAATAAAACAAGATATCAATCAAACACCTTTTCAAAAACTATTAAATGTCCGATTTTCCTTTATATTGCACGATCAAGAGTGATTAAAAGCCTTGCTAATCCACCAAATCTAGCAAAAAGTGATCAAAAGAGGACTCCACGCTATAACACTTTGAAACTAGTACGTTTCTTATATAAACTAAGGAATTCCCTATTAAAACTAAGGCCCGCATCACATGTTGCTATTTTTAGAAGGCACACCTTAATGAGCTACCTTAAAATGTGAGAGATGCGAAATTGTGATGACAACGTTTCCTTTACCGCATCACATTTTGGACATTTAAAAGAACATCGCAAACTTACCATCCTTCGAGATCGCAAAAAGCGACTAAGACTTGGACCCACTCCTGAGATACATCACAAACAAGTATTTAGGTTTGCTACTTAATAAAAGGGGCTTTACATAAGAAAACCTGACAAATGAGCTATGTTTTGGAAACAATAGTAAGTGGCCCGCATCTCGCATCTCGCAGAAACAAAAGAAACGATAAGGAAAGCATACAAACATAATGTGATAATGTGATCTGCAATATTGCTTCGCAAATTGCAAAGTCACCATTTTCGCAATTTAAAGGCTCGCCACCCTAGAAGCTTTCTTCCCGATTTATGATGCGGACATTAATGAACATTAAAGATAAGAGATAACGAACCATTAGTGTGCATTTAGTAAATGTTAATGACATGTATGTGTGAAAAGCCATCCAACATGATACGATATATTCTCACTTGCATTCAAATAAAACTACTTTCTTATTGCCTTTTCAAGTTATCTGTATTAGTCCATCTTATGTTCATTCTTATCTCCATACATCCGATAGCTGTTGTTTTTCTCCATTTTCAGGGAAAATCCATAGAAGGAGTCTTTGTGAGCAATGGCAAAGAAGGGCAAGGCAGTTGTGTTTGAGAAAAAAGAATTGACTCCTTTATTCACAAATACTACATGCAACAAAGAATGAGGTACCTCTACATGGGAAACCATGTATGATATATTAGAAGAAGAGGAATGAAGACATCTGGAAACAAAGGTCACAACTGACGGTCGTGTTTCCTCAGATGCCACCATTTTTTAGACGACATGCTCATTTATGCATTGCATAGAAACACGCAAAAAGATAATCCCTTATACATATATGGTCAAGTGGTTTATTGATCAGGTCGATATCTTAGATAGAGAATTTAAGAATAGAAGCCAAGAGGTTATGGGATCTTTTTTGCAAGACAACCTACGGCTTATGTACCACCTACCAGAGCCACACGCCATCTCCAACAAACAGTTCCTTGAGAAGTTTTCCAAAGATAACGAGGACCCATCAGATGTCACCCAAACCTGGTTGAATAATGAGGGAAAGATCAAAAAGGACAAATAGGGTATGTACTCTACTGCATCTATTTCTCCTCCCCATAATTTTGCAGCAGCCATGCTATGTAGGATGTTTGGAAAGCCCAATAGCACTAAATTTTCCCTAAAATGATTGCCATTAATAGATGCAGTCGTAAATGCAACCATAATGAATTGGGTCCAAATTTTGTCTGATAATTTAGCAAAGGAAATAATCGATTATAGGAGGAAAAGAAGTATCTCTTCGAGGGTTTACCCTTCATTTTTTATGAGTGCCTATGTGATGGATGCAATTTGTTTTGATTCAAAATTTCCTATCATGGGATGGAAGTGGATTGTGAAAGATCCACTTCCCATTCATATATATCATAAGGACATGCGGGAGTCTTAGTTTCACCCACATTTTTACAAAATTTGTCATGGATTCATGTTGCCTATCCATAAACAGGTTTATAATCAAGATGCCCCTAGGTTTTCTAAGGAAATATCCTCCCAGTGGCCAGATGGTTTGGGGAGGAAAAATTCACATATATCAGGGTATTTGGGAGCATTACCTCGCCACATGTCCTCCCATACTATGTTCCAGACAAATTGATGGTTAGAGAGATAACCTATCAAACAGCTAGTGAGGGTGGGCTGAGCAAAGGATTAAAGGAAGCAACAAAGGCCATTCGGCCTACATTTCCATTGCAGTGTGGAGCATTTCCACTGCATGATCATGCAATCTCTAAAATTACCTAAATTCCCAGGAAGGAAATATGACCCAAATGGCACTGCCAAAGACTTCGCTACCATGGTGAAAGTGAAGGTATTCAATCATCAGGAAGATGCATTTGATGACATATTCCTATAGAAAGAGACATTCATAGAGGTGAAGCACATGCCATCACTACTTTTTGACCCAGAAGAATTTGAAGCCTTTCATGAATATAGATAAAGGAGATTGTTAAAGGTCCCATTGGACCAATTACTGATTGAACCAATAAGGGAGCCAACTCCCAGTGTAAGCCTATAAGAGAGCTCCAAAGAAAATTCTAAAGATGATTCCAAAGCAGAGTCCCAAGAGAATTCTACCAGGGAGTTAGAGAAATCAGAGCAACAACCACATAATGGGGGAAGCAAATGTGAGTCAGAAAAGGATACAGACGAATCTATAGAAAAGATAGCTGAGCAAACCTTAGCTAAAAAATAGGTTGAAATTCACTCCACCTCCACCTAGTCAACAAAACCCCCGGTGATTGATTTAGAGAAAGAATGGGAGAATTTTAATAAAAATATCCATATAGAGGGAAAAGCACCTGAGCCATAGACTCCACAACACAAAGCAACTCAAGAAATTACAGTAGAGAAAACTGTAAGTACTCAAGAAGTAGAGCACATTCCTACCACTCCTACCTCTGAAATTGTTTTGAGAATTGAGGATATTCCTCCTTTAGATGTGTTCTATAACCCAAACCACAAATCTATCGTCAAAAGGTAGAGAAATAAGAGGAATTTGGATGCTACAAATGCTACTACTCCTCATAATGAATTGATGGATATTGTCCAGAAAGACTCCCCATCGACCCCTCTGACAACCTTACTAGACAATCTCAATTTGCAGGAGTCTACGCAACATCGACTATTTATAAAGAAACATAGGTACAAATGTTGCTCAGAGAAAAGGAAAATAAAATTACACTGTTGGAACAACAATTAGAGCAAGAAAAATCTAACCAACAAGTGGAATTGCAAATAGCCAAGCTCCATCAAGAATTCGAGTAGATGCAAATAAAACATCAAGCTAGTTTAGCAAAAAAGGAAGCACAGATACAAGCATTAACAGATAAGTATAAAGACAATCCAAATATTGATCAATTTATAATTGAAGCACTCAGTATTAAATCCCAGCTAATGCACCAAAAGGAAATTCTATGCCAAAAGGTCTCACAGTTGAGTCCTTATTGCGAGACTCGTGACAAGTTAATGAGTCAAGTTGTTGACATGAGACTCAAATATGATGAAGTCTTGAAAAGAGATTCCGACTTCATCACCTGGAAGAATTCAAAGGATGGGAGGAAGGCCAATTTTCCTATACTGGAGGAGTCACATAAAGAAATTTTATTTGCAGACTGGGATTCTCAGCTTAGATAAGTAGAAAAGGCAACAACAGCCACAACAACAGCAACAAACACTGTTATTGAAAACATCAATGAAAGTTTACACAACATGAACCTAGTGGCAGAGTCTGTACCATATTTTCTTCCCAATGTCAAACAACTCGAACAAAAGTGGAGGCAAGCAACAGGGGAAAAAGAGGAAGCAATTAGGCAAATGACGAGGTTAAACTGGGAAACGTACTGGCAATATTTAGTTAAACCTTCCACCTAGTGGATGAGATGCCTAACCTCTTCCATGCAGAAAATGGTACCAGCACTGATCGATGTCGTGTTCAATGGGCAGTTGAAATCTGCGATCAATTGATTGATACAGCTCAAACTCATGACGAACATTTGTGATCTCAAAGATCAAACGCAAAGGAGTTAGTCACCATGTTTTATTTCTATTTTTGTTTTGTTTTGCACAATTTGAGGACAAACGTTTAAACCTCATGTTTGGCAAATTTAGTGTGTCCTAAATTGCTGCATTTAATTGTCAATCCAGGATTCGTATGCTGACGAAGTGTGGCGCACTATATGTGCAAGATAACCGATCTCTTACTTTTTGTCGTTTTTAGTTTTTTATTTGTTTTGGGGGTTTTTATCTTGGTTGACTTCCTAATGTGAGATGGAAATTCTAAAAGACAAGTATGGATATAAATGTTGAAGGCAATGATGTCCTTTACAATGATTTCCCAAACTTCAAACTTCAAAAGGGGTTTAAAACATGCAATGACAAAATTAATTCCTAAAACAAAATGAAAATGTGCCACAATACTAGTCAAACAAGCAGTGAACTATTGATCATGAAACCCATTACCCTTGCTGCTGTCTAAATACAAAAGAAATTGTACTCAAAGAAATTCAAAAATTGCAAGAAAATAAAGCTAAAAATCAAATTACATCAATTCATACTCTGACCCCTCGCCAATAGCCTCGCTATGGCTTTCAGAGGTAATCATAAACAACTTGAGCAATCTGATATCTAATTTGCAGGAGAATAAAATAATATCAAACTACACACTCATACTTCAATCCCTCACCATTAGTCTCGCTATGGCTTTCGGAGGTAATTGAAAATGACATGAGTAATTCAATAACTAACTTGCAGAAAAATAAACTAATATCAAACTACACACACTCATACTTCAATCCCTCAGGAGGTAACTGATAATGACATGAGTAATTTAATATCTAATCTAACTAATAAAGCAAATGTACAAAACTGAAATAAATAAAACTGAGATTAAAAACTAAGAAAATAAATCAGCAGAAGGACAAGACAGATTCCATGTCACTAGTCATCATAAAACTATGTGCAAGTGCCCGGGCTGCCTATTGTAATCTGGAACAAAGACACTGATCAGTTAACAGGAGTATAAAGCATGGAAAATTATGGATAGAAATAAAATGTTAATACCATAAGAAATGCAATATATACACATGAATAACTATGGCATAATGAACATAAGGAAATAAAGCATGAAACTATACAGCAATAAACAAAACCTTGGCATGTGCAGGGGCCCTCTGCACAGTCCTCGAGCAACAGTTATTAACCACGAATTGAGCTTATAAACAAAGTCTTCTCATGTATTCAAAATACATTCATAACATAGAAATAAAGTCACGGCATAGTGGGCTCGTTAACAGTCAAAATTAAATTACAAAGCTAGCTAATATGCATATGAGAATGCATTATTTATAACAGAGTATGACATAACTACTTTCCTACAATCTACGTTGATAAAAGACACGTGAACAACCACGTCTAGGAATCTAGCATTATGGTTGTCGTGAAGATTAAATCTTTGGAGGGTGGCTGTTGGATTCGGCTTATGGAGTAGTCCACAGGTGTTGATAGTTCTCCTGAGATTGAGGAATGGCCACGCAAGTCTTTACGTGGTGAAAAATAGAGTTCTGTCACCGTAGGACTCTTAGGTTGACCACCGCTTGACTACCTTTGATTATGGCCTCTTTTGATGAATTCGACTGAGCCAATAGGACTCAGTCCATGTCCACATTGTTTTCAACTTGCCCATGTGGCTTGATTTGCCTGAAGACACCTACAATATAGACTTTGACAAAACAGTTGCGGAAAGTTGAGCTGGTTGTGGAAAGTGACAAGATTCTGCAGCTCATAAACAAAAATCTAGTTCAAATAGCAACACAAACACATAGTTAAGAAACCACTTTAAATGCTCTTTTTTTATAACTAATATGCAATGATACTGATGACTTAGGAGGTTTAGATGAATGGAAAGAAGCTAGAAAAAGGTGTAGAAAAGATGCAAGTTTGGGACTCAACATACCCCCACTGTGAAGGTGTTGCATGTCCTCATGCAACCAAAATTTTGACTATCCCCCCTTCAAATCATATGTTCTGAAGCTTCTGCTAGTACATCCAGCCCTCTTCCTCTCTTTCTTGGTGCTGCTAACATCTTGGGCTTCTTCATCAAGAATCTGAATTTAAGACTGATCAATGCTCTACTTATATTTTTGCACTTTTTCTTCAATTTCTTGTTCTTTTTCTGCCAGAGCTCGAGGTGTAGCATGGTATTATCATGGATGATCTTGTCCATTTTTCTTTGCTCTTTGAGTGCTTCATTTTCATTTTTAATATGTCTATTTAAAACCTCCAACTCAAAGACTTCTTGTTTCAACGATTGGACTAGAGCTTCTTGTGCTATGTGAGGCTGAGTGGATGAAGTGTTGGGACCCGTGGTTGTCATTTCTAAGGATTCTATGTAATCATACACCTCTTGCTGCCTTGGATCTATTTCGGGTGTCGTTTTCCTTGGGCTGTCCCCAGAATGCTGTGGAGGAGAATTGACTTCAAAATCTGACCGAAAGGGACTCATGTCAACATCTTGAGGGCTAGTTTCAATGTTTGGTTGAGAATGAGGTGGATTACGGCCAGCTAGAGTTTATTGAGGTGTTCCTCCTCCCAAATCAATAAAATGGGGTCCTTTCGTTTGTGCTTTTCTCCATTTTCCCTTAAGCCTGCTGCTTCTTCTTACATACCGTGGACTACTGTTTTCTTCCTTCTGTTTTTCTTTTCCTTCCTTTTTGGTCATAGCTAACTGTTCCTGCAGGTGAACTAGTCTCTCAGACAATACTTGATGGTCTTCTTCTAAGGAAGGGGTTTGATGCACAACCTCAATGCTTCTTTTCTCTTTTGATTTTGTTGGCTTTTTACCCTCGGTCTTTCCCTTCCTCCTTTTAGACAGGCTTTCTTCTCTACTAGTTCTTTCAACTGTGTTAGTAGGAGTGCTTTGAGTTTTATCACCTGTTCTCTTTCTTCTACTTCTTTTTGATGTACTGCCTTCAGGGGTTTCTTGGGGTTCTTCAAAGAAATTTCTAATTAAAAATTTCTCCCAGGTGTCCCTTTTCTCTTTTAATTGTTTTTCTATCAAGATTTTCACGAGACCATGGTGATACAAATGTGGTTCTATGTCCCCCAGACGCTTTTGGATGGTCACAAACATCTTTTTCAAACTGTTTAGTAAAAAGTATGGCAGATTGAGGGTCTGGTTGTCTAGGAAATTCATCAATAGTCGTGTATGATACATGTACATTGCTCCAAAACGTCCCTCACAGGTGATAAAATTTTGAATAACCAACAATAAACTAGCCCACTCTTCTTTTAAAGCATGGACAGGAATTCCCTTTTTGAAACTAGTGACATCCATACATGGGTTACGTAGGATTGCTCTCCAAGCTTCATCGCCAATGTTCTTGTTCTTAAACCAGCGTTCACCTTCTTAGGGAAGTTCTGTAGTAGCTGCTATGGATGCCTCAGTCACTATAAACTTGAGATCCCCAATTTACACCTCCAGTCTGTCAAAAGACCTTGCAAAATCCTTTGTAACCTCCTTATGGTAGCCTTTAAACTTTTGAATAAACCGAAGCCATTTTTCCTTTCTTAGTATGTCTTTCACTTGTGGGTATCCTTCCATAAATGTGGGATCCTCTGGTTCTGCCCTCAACAGCCGACCCATCCTTCCTTCTGTTCTTTAAAACTCGTCTACATGAGGAGGGTTTAGCAGAGGTAAGACGAATGAATTATCGGAAATGAACAGGGTTTATGAGGGAGACCAGTGACTGTAAGCGGATATCAGAGAATAGGTACACGGAATGAAGCGGAACAGAGAACAGAATGGGGTGAAGGATTATGTGAGCACGGTGGAAACACAACCGTGAGGTCAATAGAACAGTAGGGGGAGTAAAGTGCATTCGACAATATTTAAAATTGGGTGGCTACAGAGTAGACGCAAGCACGTTTATGGAACGGCTGCGGATTTTGTGCGGCTGAGAGAAGCCGTAGTCAAATCAACCACGTTCCATAATTACAGGTGGAATATCAAAGTATAGCCGAACACGAGTGAAGACCGGAGGCTTGATTATAAATGTGTTGGGGAATCGTATAGGGATCGTGGAACGGATATGGAGTAATCAACACAATCATTGCATATTATGGAGCCATGGTTTATAACTTTGTAAAAATGTGTTTGAATTCCATTTGAAATAAATTTTTACTCATACCTTGGAATTCTTGTCATTTTTCATTAGTCTTCAATCAGTTTCTCCTCCTTGATACTTTTGAATGCCTCATGTCTTCATAATATGTCTTCATACCTGCATTTTATTTTATGATTGTTGAACTAACATCTGACTGTAAATTTTTTTGAAAAACAAAGTGGTGGCTACAGAAACACAACTGGCTGCAGAATCAGTGAGCAGCTACGGAAACTGACCCAACAATCTTATAACTGAATGAGATGTATAAACGATGACTGAATGGATGAAAATGGTCATAAAAATTTTTATTAATGGAATGAAATGAATGAAATGGATTTGAATGAAATGAAGTGATGTGGAATGGAAATGAGATGGAGTGGGATGGAAATGAAATGGAATGGAATAAAAAAATGAGAAAGAGAGAGAGATTTTTTTTCTTTTGGAAAACATAGGGTGTCAGGAGTTCCTAATTTTCACCCTGTGTTTTCTATATAAGACTGCCAATCAGTGATTGGTTTTTAGGCTTATACAATATTTTTTTTTTTTCTAAATAAAAGAACAAAGGCTAGGTTGGTGGAGAAGAAGGATTCTTCTTCACCAGCCTTACTGCAGAATTATCTTGAAAGCTTTTGACAAATTACTCTTTGGAGAGTGGCTTATGATAGATCTTTAATTGGTGGCCATTCACAATAAGAGGAGTTCAAAATTCATCAATGGTCTTGATTCTTACCGCTCCATTGCCAAATACTTTGTCAATCTCATATGGCCCAAGCCAATGAGTCTGAAATTTGCCTTTAAAGTCTTTAAACTTGGAATCAAATAGCAATGCCCAGTCTCCTTCTTGAAACTCTCTCTTTAATATATTTTTCATGCCACTTAGCTCTTTGATATTGAACTAGATCAGTTCTTAGGATTGCTTCTTGTCTGATTCATCTAGCTCATTCAACTGCTCCATTCTATGCTTTTGGGCTTCTGATAGATCCATCCACAACTGAATTGCCATCTTGAAGGTTTTGACTTGGAACTCAATGGGGAGCAGGACTTCTTTCCCATAAACAAGTTCAAAGGGAGAATGTCCTGTTGTATTTCTCCATGTAGTTTTGTAGGCCCACAAGGCTTCAGGAAGCCTTTCTGCCCAATCTCTTCTGTGTAGATGAACATTTTTGGTGATGATACTTTCAAGAACTTTGTTTGTAGACTCCACTTGACCATTTTCTTGCAGATGGTAAGGAGTAGATCTTCTATGCTTGATTTTGTATTCTTCCATCAGCTTTTCCACCAAGTTGGATGTGAATTGACTTCCCTGATCTGTCACAATTTCTCTTGGAACACCAAAGTGAGTAAAAATATCCTCATAAAGAAAATTAACAACTGAATTTTCAGTAGCAGAAACTAACGCTTTGGCTTCTACCCGTTTAGTGACATAATCAGTACAAACCAATATATACTTCTTTTGCTTAGATGGTGGATTAATAGGTCCAATGAAATCTAAAGCCCATTTTTCAAAAGGTTCGATGAGTACCTGTGGTTGCAATGGCATTTCATTTGAAAGGGTAGATTTCCCTACTCTTTGGCAGTTGTCACACCTTTTGACATATTGTTTTGCATCTTTAAAGAGGGAAGGCCAAAAATATCCCAAAGAAAGGATTTTATAGGCTGTCCTTTTGTCATCAAAGTGTCCACCGCATGGTTCATCATGACATGCCTTGAGGATATCAGGCATTTCATCTTCCCTAACACATCTCCTGATCACAAGATCTGGCCCTGTTCTAAACAATTCATTAGAAATCCATGAATATTTTAAACTCTCTTGAATAATTTTTCTTCTTTCACTAGGAAATAGATGTGGAGGTAGTTTCCCTGTAACCAAATAGTTAGCAATATCTGCATACCAAGGGGTTTTAGTAGTTACTGCAAATAAATATTCATCAGGGAACTTATCCTCTATAGGAGAATCTTCTTTAGTATTCTGAATCCTAGACAAGAAATCAGCTACTATATTTTGTTTCCCTGGTCTATCCAATACAGTAATATTGAATTCCTGTAAAAGTAAGAGCGATCTTATAACTTTGCCATTAGTAACAGGTTTGTTCATTAAATATCTAATCACATAATGATCAGTATGGATAAAAGTTTCATAGTTTGTTATATAATGTCTAAACTTATTGATTGCATGAACAACAACTAAGAACTATTTTTCAATCACAGTATAATTCAACTCAATGGGAGTTAAATTTTTACTGGTATAGTAAATGGCATAAGGAACTAAATCCTTTTGACCCAACACAGTCCCTAGAGCTGTATCTCAAGCATCTGTAGAAATATGGAAAGGAAGTTTCCAATTTGGTCCTCTCAAGATGGGTGCTTCAGATATTCTTGTTTTCAAAGTTTCAAATGTTGATTGACAATCAGGATCCCATTTGAATTCATAGTCTTTTGTAAGCAATTTGAAGAGTGGAGATGCTATTTTAGTGAATTTTTCTATAAATCTTCTATAGTATCCAATAAATCCTAGAAAACTTCTAACATCTCTTTGGCAATTTGGAATAGGAAACTTGGAGATGACTTCAACTTTTGATCTATCAACTTTAATCCCATCCCCTGAAATATGATGTCCTAAAACAATACCTTCGGTAAAAATCATAAAGCATTTTTCATGGCTTAATGAAAGGTTTGTTTCTTTACATCGTACAAGTACTTTTTCCAAATTTCCTAATGCTTCTTCAAATGAGTCACCATAAACTGCAAAGTCATCCATATAAACCTCTACACAATCATCAATTAGATCAGAAAAAATTCCTATTACTGCTCTTTGGAATGTTGCAGGTGCATTACATAACCCAAAAGGAAGCACTCGATAGGAAAAAGTCCCCCATGGACAGGTAAATGTGGTCTTATCTTGATCCTCAGGTGCTACCTGAATTTGGTTATAACCACTAAACCATCCAGAAATGAAAAGTACTTTTTGCCTGCTAATGTAGCTAATACTTGATCGATAAAAGGCAAAGGAAAGTGATCCTTCAAAGTTGCTTTATTCAATTCCATGTAATCAATGCATACCCTCCATTTACCATTCTTTTTAGGTACTCTAACCAAAGGAGAAACCCATCGGCTATCTGAAATTGGATAAATGAAGTTTACATTGAGTATTTTCTGGAGCTCTTCTTTCACTATCTCCCTAAGATTTGGATTCATCCTTCTTTGAGGTTGTCTGATTGGTCTATTGTTTTCCTCAATATAGATATGATGGATGCAAGTCTTAAGATCAATACCTTTCATATTTGTATACTCCCATGGAAATGCAGTAGAATGTTATTGCAAGATTTTGGTTAGTTCTTCCTGTTGTGACTTTTCCAAATTTTTGTTGATATTTAATGTTTTACCTGGAAAAATCTCAATGGTAGAACTACCAAAATCTTCCATAGAGTAAAGAGACATTTGTCTTTATGATAAATATTCAATGTTAGAATCCAACTGAAATTGTGTGGGGTCATATTCTGAAGATGTCTCAAATTTTCTATTGTGTTCAGAATTTGACTATCCTTACTGATTTCAGAAATGGTAAAGAAAGGTTGTATAGTGTCCTCATCATTGACCCATTCATTGTCTCCTACTTCTGTAGTTGCTTTTGCTGGAGGATACAGATTAAATTTCTTTGTCGCATTACCATTAGAAATGTACATATCCCCAGATCTACAACTAATGAAAGCATCAGTTGTGGCTAGCCAAGGTCTTGCTAAAATAAGTGGGTGCCCTCCTGGATTACTCTTGGGAGTCAAAATCATAAAATCTACTAGATACCCCCAAGAATCTAAGGAGACTGAAATATCTTTTAATACACCATTTGGTTTGATAATTGATCGATCTGCAAGTTGCAGTAAAGTAGGTGTAAAGAGGAGATTAGGAAGTTTAAGCTGTTCCATAGTCTGTCTACTCATAATGTTGATATCGGCCCCTAAGACAATCAATGTATTTGGAATTTCTATCCCATTTATATGTGTCTTGACAATTGGACTACCCGGATCTACATACTTCTGCATGGTAATTTTTCCCATCATGATATCTACAAATTTTCCTACCAAGTGGATTCTTCTTGTATCTCTTGGTTTCCTTCCTGGTCTTTTGAGACTCAACTCCTTTATTGTTTTTTCTAGAATAGGAATCTCTCTAATGGCTTGTAGCAAGGGAATCTTGATACAAACATTCTTTAATTCATCTAGAAAATCATAGTTGGGAAACAAGATTTGTTTTTCCACCCCTTTATCAATTTGTAATATTTCAGGGAAAGGAGGTGTGGATGAAGATGCAGGTTGCTCAACTATAGGAGTTGTGGGGGTTAACTTTTCTTTCTCTTTTTGAATGTTTGAGTTTTGAAGAGATGCTTCCTCAAAACCTTTATTGACTTTAAGGGAGTCATCCTTGGAGGTATCTTGCTCTTGGACATCTATAGATGGTTTTTCTAAAACTCTACCAGACCTGAGTTGTACATCATTGAGAGGAACAATCATATAGGTAGGAAATTGTTGTCCTTCTATCATGTAAGTATTCTGAGGATTTTTATTGTTAGGATTTGGCAATGGCTGCGAGGGTAGTTGATTTGTCTTTTGTTGAAACGGGAGCATGAGTTGAGGATTTGGATTTTGTTGAGGAGGTTGTTGAGGAAATGGCAATGAAAGTTGTTGACCTTGATTTGGAAGTTGTGGAGTTTGTTGAAAAGATGGAGGAAATTGATAAAATTGAACAAATCTCCCATAAGGATTTTGCATACCTTGTACCCATGATTGATATGGATTTTGAGGTTGGGGCCAAGGTTGTTGCCAAGGATTCCAATTTGGTGGGGGTTGAAAATTCATAGGGTTGTTTAACCCTTGAGTTTGTTGCCCTTGACAAGGTCTTCTTGCAACAAAACAGAGAGATTCTACTGAATTTGGATCTTCTTGAAAGACAGCTTTGAGTCTAGGAATTGAAGGACAATCCTTGGTCTCATGATTCTCTGAGCAAATCATACATGTTTCTACAGCTTTTGCATCCAAGGGGCATTCCCTTAGAGCATGTTTCTTCCTACATTTCGGACAAAAGATGGCTAGAGCATCAGTTTTTGCTTTCTACTTGTTTTGAATTTTAAGGGTGTCTAATTTTTCACTAAGGCTCCCCAAGATATCAGTTTTGAATTCATCAAGCATATTTCCAATTTTTTCCCTACTTACTAACCCAGTTGTAGATTTGTTTACCCTGATGAGAGAAGGATCTCCAGGCCCTTTTCCTGTCTTAGATTTTCCTCTCGAGAGATGGACACATAGTTATGCTATGACATGAAGTGGAAGTTGATAAATGTCTCCTTTCCCCATCATGTTTAAAATATCTATCCATTCATCTCTGATGGCTTTCAATAAAAGGGCTTTCAATGTTTCCTCGTCTAAGTTGCTCATCTTTGCTCTCTTTAAGTTGTATTGAAATCTTTCAAGTAAATCCTCCAAGTTTTCATCTTCTTTTTGTACCATTTTGAATACCTCATCCTTGTGATTGGTGGGCATGCAATAGTCCAGGTATCTATCCAAAAATGTTTGTTTCATATCATTCCAAGTCCTAATAGACTGGGTGACTAATCCCATGAACCATTTCAAAGCGCCCCCCTTCAATGTCGAAGGAAACAGTTTGATTTTTTGGGAGTCTTCCATATAGTCATAGGTTCGGCACACGACTTCAAACTCAAATAGAAATGTTTCAGGATCCTCGCTTCGCAATCCATAAAAGTTGGGGAGGATAGATGGTGAGATGTTTTTCATTTTTGTATGAGTTTCCTCATCAACTATAGGGAATCCAAACGAGTTGTCTCCTTCCCTATTTCTTCCATTATTACCTCCACCTCCATTAGTTCCTCCTCCCCTACCTCTACCTCTACCTCTGAATCCATCTACTACTTCCTCTGTCATGATAGTTTCTTCAGAGTCCTCAGAGTCCTCTGGTTCTTCTATCAAGGGAGATGAGAGGGAGTTTCTTCCTTTTCTCCTCAGGTGATTCTACTTCTTTAATTACAGTCTGCTCTCATGTAGAAGTAAAGAAAGGGTCTTCTTCTAAATGAGATTTGGTAGATAGTGTAGGAGAATCCTATAATTCAGCTACTACTCCTAGAATTCCAGGGATCTTAAGGTTAGGAGTAGATGGTGGTGAATCTTGTCTATGCCTTGAAGAAGATGGAGTTGTGAAAATCGAACTCTTGGCTCTAGCTATAAACCTTCCCCTAGAATCTCTTGCTCTATGCATGTCATTTTTTTTATTTTTAAGTTGGGCTAATAATTCTCTTTCTAGTCTTCCAGGTCACACTAGGTGCAAGAAGAGAGCATACTTAAGAAATTATTGAACCAATAACCCTCTTTTCTGATCCTCCAGATCACACTAGGTGCAAGAGGAGAGCATACTTCAAGAAGTTATGAATTTTTCCCTTCTTTTTATTATTATATATATTTTTTAAGAAATTGGCTACCTAGTTACACTTCCCTGGCAACGGCACCAAAATGTTTGGCCAATTTAGTGTGTCCTAAATTGCTGCATTTAAATCCGGGATTCGTAAGCTGACGAAATGTGGTGCACTATATGTGCAAGATAACCGATCTCTTACTTTTTGTCGTTTTTAGTTTTTTATTTGTTTTGGGGGTTTTTATCTTGGTTGACTTCCTAATGTAAGATGGAAATTCTAAAAGACAAGTATGGATATAAATGTTCAAGGCAATGATGTCCTTTACAATAATTTCCCAAACTTCAAACTTCAAAAGGGGTTTAAAACATGCAATGACAAAATTAATTCCTAAAAGAAAATGAAAATGTGCCACTATACTAGTCAAACAAGTAGTGCACTATTGATCATGAAACCCATTACCCTTGCTGCTGTCTAAATAAAAAAGAAATTGTACTCAAAGAAATTCAAAAATTGCAAGCAAATAAAGCTAAAAATCAAATTACATCAATTCATACTCTGACCCCTCGCCATTAGTCTCGCTATGGCTTTCGGAGGTAATCATAAACAACTTGAGCAATCTAATATCTAACTTGCAGGAGAATAAACTAATATCAAACTACACACCAATACTTCAATCCCTCACTAGTAGTCTCGCTATGGCTTTCAGAGGTAACTGAAAATGACATGAGTAATTCAATAACTAACTTGCAGAAAAATAAACTAATATCAAACTACACACTCATACTTCAATCCCTCAAGAGGTAACTGATAATGACATGAGTAAATTAATATCTAATCTAACTAATAAAGCAAATGTACAAAACTGAAATAAATAAAACAGTGCTAAGATTAAAAACTAAGAAAATAAATCAACAGAAGGACAAGATAGATTCCATGTCATTAGTCATCATAAAACTATGTGCAAGTGCCTGGATTGCATACTGTAATCTGGAACAAAGACACTGATCAGTTAACAGGAGTATAAAGCATGGAAAATTATGGACAGAAATAAAACGTTAATACCATAAGAAATGCAATATATACACATGAATAACTATGGCATAATGAACATAAGGAAATAAAGCATGAAACTATACAGTAATAAACAAAACCTTGGCATGTGCAGGGGCCCTCTGCACTGTCCTCGGGCAATAGCTATTAACCATGAATTGAGCTTATAAACAAAGTCTTCTCATGTATTCAAAATACAGTCATAACACAAAAATAAAGTCACGGAACAATGGGCTCGTTAACAGTCAAAATTACATTACAAAGCTATATAATATGCGTATGAGAATGCATTATTTATAACAGAGGATGACATAACTACTTTCCTACAATCTGCGCTGATAAAAGACACGTAAACAACCACATCCAGGAATCTAGCATTATGGCCACCGTGAAGATTAAATCTTTGGAGGGTGGTTGTTGGATTTGGCTTATGGAGCATTCCATAGGTGTTGATAGTTTTCCTGAGATTGAGGAACGGCCACACAAGTCTTCACGTGCTGAAAAACAGGGTTCTATCACTGTAGGACTCTTAGGTTGATCACCGCTTGACTACCTTTGACTATGGCCTCTTTTGATGAACTTGACTGAGCCAATAGGACTCGGTCCATGTCCACGTTGTTTTCAACTTGCCCATGTGGCTCGATTTGCCTGAAGACACCTACAATATAGACTTTGACAAAACAACTGCGGAAAGTTGAGCTGGCTGCGGAAATTGACAAGATTCCGCAGCTCATAAACAAAAATCTAGTTCAAATAGAAACACAAACACATAGTTAAGAAACCACTTTAAATGCTCTTTTTTTTAACTAATATGCAATGATATTGATGACTTAGGAGGTTCAGATGAATGGAAAGAAGCTAGAAAAAGGTGTATGAAAGATGCAAGTTTGGGACTCAACATCTCCTCAACTATTTTTGTAATAATCTATTATTAGGATTTATAATTTATCATTTAAACCACTCTCATGCATTTAGAGAGGAGTCTAGAAATTTTATCAGAAACAATATTCAAAACATGCACTTCTATCCCTTTGAGGAAGTTCTAGTGAAATGAATGGAACAAGATTTATTTTCATATCATCTAGCATCTTCTACTGAAATTGCACTTTTGTACTCTTAGATGGTGTTAGATTGATTGGAAATAGGTAGATATTGTTGAAACACATGAGCATAACTTATTACAAATGGTACTTTTATCTTGTGATTTTTTTTTTTATTTATGTATTAAGCAATAATTATTTTTCAAATTGTTTATGTATGAAAGTTTAAAGCTTGGTTAGCATTATTGCACTTTTGTATGGTGATGGTCTAAATTTTATGCTGAATATATGAATAATTTCTTATGCGATATATCTTTCATAATCGTTTCGGCTAACTATATATTTGAAAAAATTATTGTTATGATGATTTCACTTCTTATTGCAGTTGAATGATATTTATTACCAATTTCTTTAGGACATTATTATAGATCGCATGTTTCAATTTTATTCCCAGGTATAGTCATAGCTAGATAATGTTTAAATTAGGGTATATGTATGTGATTATTAGTTTAGATAAGATTACTTTTAGATTAAACATTCCTTCGAACTATCATATATCATCCCATCAGCACTATCATAATTTATATTGGGAAACTGCTCCCATTATCCCTAGTCGGAGCCACTACACCAAACGAGAAAGGAGCTTCCAACCAAGGCCTGGACTGGGTGGTTTTCCCCCAATGTTGTAAGCAACGATTTTTGAGGCTTCAACATTTTTGGCACTGGAAAGAGGGAATGAGTGTGAATGGAAAGTAAATCCAAATTAACAGGCCATTCTAAGAGTAAAACTCCCTCACCATCACCTCCAACTTCTCGACTGCATTCCAAATCTCCAAATCCTAAGCGAGAAGTTGTAAAAACAACAACAGATCTCACTACTGAAATCCCAAAGGAGCCAAATCATTCTTCTTCTATTGAAGCCCCTGAAGTTCAATCTTTGATTCATAAAATTACAGGGGATTTCAATATCTCAAGGGGAATTTGAGTTATCCTAAGACAGTGTTACCTCTCAGTTTACCCCATCTCAATGCTTAACTAGAGCACAGAGAGAAAATTTTGGAATCCCACCATTCGAATTCCATCTACCAAGCCATAAGAAAGCTAAGAAGACACCATCTAAATCTCACAGCGAGGTTCTTTCATCAACACAATCATCATCTTCATTCATTCCATCCATATCATCACAAGACCAATCATCCACCTCACCACTCCAGATTGTGATTCACATAGGTACTAGAACTACATATTCCTCTACCTAATCACCTTCAACCAGGATAGCAACAACCTCCTCAAAGGCCATGGAAAAATCCAGGAGTTGTTAGGATGGTTGTACCTTTACATCTGTTGCCAACCCATCCAGAGAAATGGTTACCAAAGTTCAATCCTGATAGTGGCCTATTGGCCAAGGAACACATAAACAATTTTATGTTGTCCACTAACTTGAACGAAGTAGTAGAAGAAGAAGCAGTTGTAAGATTATTTCCATATACTTTTCAAGGAGCAGCAAGATCATGGTACTTCTCATTACCATCAGGTTCTATTAATAGTTGGGATGATTTTCAAGAGAAGTTCTTCACTAAATTTGGAGATGATAGATCCACAACTACCCTAATCAATGATCTCTCCAATTGAAAGCTAAACCTAAAGAACCAATAAAATACTTCAACTCTCGCTTCAATAAATTATTGAATAAGATACTAGTGGCATCTAAGCCCAATGATGAGGTCCAAAATGAGTGGTATATTTCTTCTCTCCCTTCAAACATAACTATTTTCGTCAATAGAGCTGCCAAACCAACTTTTGCAGAAAATATGAAAGAGGCAATAGCTGTAGAAAAACACATTCTAGCCGTGGATAAGAAAAACACATTAGAAGAATGAAAATCTAAGAAAGTGACTTTTAGGGATGAATCCAAGAAGAAACCACAAAAATATCCCTTTGATCTTGAAGGCTTGCAGAAAGTCCTCAAAACCATGTCTAATGAATGGTTTATATTAAAAAACAGGTAGCAGAGACTTCCTCTAAGAAATATTTAGACCATTTAAAAGGAATTCCCCTGCTGATCCTAAACCTCCAAATGCTATATCAAATGCTGAATCAGATGGAGAGGAAGATGAAATTTCAAAAAATGGATAACAAACAGATGATGAAGAAGTGGCAGAGTTACAAGGAATGTGGGATTTTATACTTCCCAACAAAGAAATGCAAGAAGCACTGCCTATTGCTACTTGAAGTAAAAACCCTGTTGATTTGCCACAAGCAAATCCAAAGAAGAAGGCTTCAACGCCACATCCCAAGGAAAGAACTACAATTAAGAAATCTTCACCAAAATCCACTCAAACTGCTCCTTCACAATTGAATTCTTCACCTTCAGATAAAACCCTAATAGTATTTGATGAAATGGAATATAATATTGTTGATGATTGAAAAAAACTAGGGCAAAAATTAGCTTTCATGAGCTTAGCAAGTTGAAACATTAGCATAAGCTACTCCTTAAGGAGCTCAAAGTAGTACCTACTTCACCTCTTCCTACTACTGTGATCTCACAAGCTGCCCAAGAAATGGGAAGACCCCCTAGCACCTCTTTAAACAAAATTGATCCAACTGACATTGCTCTGATTGGAGGAAGATCTAAATCCCATACTCCATTTCTCCTTACTTTCGAAATTTTTAATAGAAACTTACACAACTGTTTAGTTGATTCAAGAGCTTCATATAACATTTTACCTAGAACAATTTGTGCAAAGTTGAATGTTCAGCCCCAAAAATATGTTGTACGCATTGTGCAGTTAGATCAGTCTCAAGTCGAAGTTGTTGGGGAACTTAATCAAGTAACCATCAGACTCTCGTCAAAACCCAAAGTATGTGAAATCATTGACATTCGTGTAGCTGATATTCCCGAGTTCTATGGTTTAATCCTTAGTAGAGACTGGTCAGAAAAGCTTCATGGCTATTTCGTGATTGACTGGTCTCACATGTGGCTTCCCTATAATGGCAATCCAAATTAAATAAGGGTTGATCACAAAAAACATCAAAAGTACATAGTCACAAAGCTAGAAGGAGAAAATGAACCAGCTGTGTGTAGCAACAATATCATCAGAAACTACTAAGTAGAATCATTTCTAGGAAATTGTAATGCTTACACTTCACCTTTCTTGGAAAATTATGTTGTATCTCAAGTTGAAAACCTTTCCCAAACAGATACTTCTAAGTGTGTAAATTTTGTAGATAAACTTGTAGTTAGCTCTTTATTTTGGAAATTATTTTTGATGGATCTAAATCCAATGATGGAGTAGGAGTAGGATGCATATTAGTTAGCCTAGAAGGGGAAAAGACTATGTTAGCATGCAGACTTGAATTTGAATGTACAAACAACACTGTTGAATATGAAGCATTAGTTCGAGGTTTGTATAAAGCCATTGGCCTTAATATCAAACACCTCCAAGTGTTTGGAGATTTAGAAATTGTGATAAAGTAGGTAAGAAATAATATACATTGTTTGTTAGGATATTTGAAACACTATCAGTCGTTAGTCTAAGACCTGACTTCCCACTTTACAACGTTTAATATTTCCCGTATTCCAAGACTCCAAAATGCAAGCATCGATCTCTTAGATAATGTGGCTTCCAAGCTTATTCCACTAGGAGATTATAGTCCTGATCGATTTTCTATTGAATTTATCTTTAGGCCTTCTATTCTTGACAAGATCACCAATTGGAGAGCCTTTAATAACGATCCGGATATCAAAAAAATTTTGACATCAGAAGGCTCTTACAATGACCAGATAGTTGACAAAGACCAACATGACAACCAACTTAAGCAAGAAACAACCAATAATGTTATACCAAAGTCTGTGGTTAAGTTGGAAGATTTATATGACCTCACGGATAGATTCAAATGACCCACCAATTCAAAAATTCAAAGTTCAACTCTGAAGTTTGAATTGATTAACCTTGGAACTGACTTGAAACCTCAAAATATTAATCTAGGCCTCGAACTTACGTTAGATGAGAAATCAACCTTTATACGTTTGCTGAAGAAATACAAGAATGTCTTCACATGGAACTATGAAGATCTTAAAATGTATGACACTTCTATTATTCAACATATTATCCCCATGACATCTGATGAAAAGCTCGTTCAACAGAAATTAAGAAAAAATCATCCTAATTTAGAAAATAATATTAAATCTGAATTGAACAAACTATTGAAATCCAAGATTATTTTCCCCGTTAGACATTCTAGGTGGGTCTCCAAGCTTGCCCCAATC
>APFE031753376.1:0-24690 GCA_000404065.3 Pinus taeda
ACGACAATAGTGCACAATTGAATCAAGAAACTTCTCCGTTAAAATAAAAGCAGGTGGTCGAGTTTCATAAAAGAATAGAGGCTGAAGCACAGTAGTGCAAACTTCAGTCTGTTAAGTCTTATACAAAATTTTACGACCCTTTCTAAATGCATGAAAGGGTCTATAAATACTATGCTAATCTAAAATATCTATCAAAACAGAAAAGCTAACTAAGCTGATGTCAATAAATTCTAATTCCTATTTTGCTGGCGATCGGAGGAGCTGGACGATGAATCACTCTGTCGGCTGCTTTCCCTTGTACCTGAGTTTATTGATAGCGAGCATTGGCTCAACTTCAGGAGGTTTGTTGAGCCTAGAACTGAGCTGGGCAGCATAAGTGGAGTCCTGGATCTCGGGGATCATGTATTGCACGGCATCGGTTAGGCACTTAAGAGCAGATCTTTGTTCATGCGGCTTGATTAGAAACCGCCAATATGCATCTATGTCTAAAGAATTAACCGCGGTAATCAACCTTGCTCTGTTCTCTAACTCAGGGTAGCATGTTTGTTCCAATGTATATGTAGTAGTAATTTTGCCAGGTGTGCATTGGGAAGCAATATTGGCCAAATCTAGAGTATCATTTACTAGATCGGCCAAATTACCAGCGGTTAATGTACATCTTGATGCTGCTCTTTCTGCTTTTAGTATTTGTGTCTGCCATTCTGTAAACAATATATTTTTATGGACTTCCGATATCCGAGGTAAATCGGCTTGCTTACCTGACTTTGAATCTTGCCATTCAAGATAGTTTGAGATATCTTCTTCGGCTTGATTATACTCTGCCCTAATCTTTTCTACCTGGTCGCTTACAGTCGTTGCCAACTCACAGAGTGGTTCTGCCTGAGAAAGGGATTGTGCCAAGAGTTTAACTTGCGATATAAGTGCTTTATTGATTATCATTGCTTCTTTTTTGAATTCTTGTATTTGCGCATCTCCCTTGGTGGCTTCCAACTGTGCTGTGATTTGAGCAATATATTCATCTTTAGCTTTTAAAGATTGCTCATTTGCTGCCTTTAGCTGCTCCAATGCCTCTGTCAACTCGCTCTGTCTTTGGATGGCTGCCTGAGTGATCGACTGTTTCTCCTCCTGCCATTGTTGCATCAATTCGCTATTGATTTTCTGTTGTTCCGATAGCTGCTCACTTATGCGCATTGTTTCTTGCTGGTGTTCTGTTGATTGCTGCTCAGCTTGCATTATTCTTTGTCTGATATCTGCTAATTCCGTTTGAAGAGTCAAAATCTCCTGGTCCTTTGTCTTTAAGAGAACTGATACCTCTGAGGCCTTGTCAATAGTGGCAGCCGAATAAGCTCCCGCATATTGTGACAACTTGGTCAGGTCATCAGAGGGATCAAATTTCTCTCTCCAGACTACATTGCCCGTTAATGATTGCTCAGGAAAGAGGGGAGGTTGATCAAGCCTCTGCCTTTTCCTTGATCTCTTTACTACTGCTTTATGCTTAGGGCTGTAGAAGACGTTCAGTGGAGGAATGTCTTCTACCAGGAGGGTGATTTGGTCACTAGGACCTTTCGGAATTATCTCTACATTCATAACTTTGGGTGGGCCGGTGGTTGTGCTCAAAACCTGGGATGAACCTTCCTTCTGTATGCCGCTGCTCCTAGGAGTCTCGGTATTCTGTGAATCCTTAGTTCCGCCGATAATGGTACTAAAATGCTGCCATTCCTTTTGCAGCTCGGGGTTTGTATCAGTACCCTTATTAGTATCGGGGGCATTTTGCTTGGATTGCAACTCCTTGAGCAGTTGTTCTTGTTTCTCCTTCTCTTGCCGTTCCTGTTCTTTCTGCTGGATTTCTGCCTGCTCCCTTCTTAGTCTGTCTTCCTCTTCCTTCCTTAATCTATCTTCTTTTTCTTTTCTTAAGCGTTCTGCTTGCTCTCGTTTTAAGAGTTCTTCTTTTTCTTTAGCTGAACGCTCTGCCTGCTCTTTCCTCAGATTATCCTCTTGGTTTTTCTTCAATTGTTCCTCCTGCTCATTAGCTTTGGTTTTCATTGTAGCAGGGGGTTCTTTCTGACGTTGCTTACTAGGCTCGCTTGAAGATGACGCTTGGGTCGGCATTATTAAGTCCAGGGGCAGAGTTTGCAACCTCTGCTGCCTGAGCCTATTGAATTCAGATAACCCTTCGTCATTATACCTTGTTTTAGCAAGTTCTCTGGCATGACCAATTGATTCTGCTGAGCAAAAGATATCATCAAAAATGTCCTCTTTATGCTCAAATGTTGATAATTTGGCATGTTCAAGAGCGGCGTATGCATATTTCCTAGGGTCATATGCTCTGTTTGGGAGTATAGGAAGATGTAGGGCTTGAATTTTCATGGCTTCCTTTTCTGCATGTTTTAAATCATGCAGGGTGAAAACCCCGCATCTGAAAGGAAAAGTTGGCCAGCCCCTTTTTTGCTTGTTCCTAAGAGTCTGTGTGGTACTCTTAGCTGAGAGTTGGTAGGCAATTTCCCGGGCTAACAATTTATCAGGAACATATAAGGCAAGGACATGGGGGTTGGCTTCACTACCAAAAACTCTAACATATGTAAAATGTTCTTCACCAAACCAGCTACCTACTGATGGCAGGTCAAAAGAGGCTAAGTAAGAAATCCTTGGAATGGGCTTATTAAAAATGGCATAATGAATAGGAATCATGAAACCGTTACAGATATGGTACAAGTAAGCTTTATGAGACGACTTCCACATCTTACGATGGTAAATATGGATGGGGGAGGGGTCCTGTGCGGTCCACCTCCAACCGAGAATGGGAAATTCGGAATTAAAACACAAGGTATCCAAAATATAAGCACTGTAATAGAATGGGGGGATTATCCTTTCACTAACTCTGGTCTTATTCCTATATTCTTGGATGGCTAGGGCAAGCTTATCTGAAAGGATGGTGGCCCAATCCATAATCCAACTGTTGATTGCTGCCTCCATGAGGGGGACCATTTCGATAGTAAAATTGGCGGAATCATGCAGACCCCATAATCTACACATCATTATAGCAGCATAGCAATAGGGTGAACACAAGGAGTCGACTGAGTACTTACCGGAGGCTTCATGCTTGTGTTTAGCTGGATTCTGCCTCCAATCCTTGATAGGCTCAGACTCAGTGTCATTCTCACTCGCAAACTTCTCCAGAAATGCCTTATTGTAAACCTTCTCAGGCATAGGCAAATGATACATTTGCCTCAAATCCTCTGGCTTGAAGGACCCAAAAATCCTTCCATCTTTTGCAACGAAGGTTCTGTCTTTGATAGGAATTTCTTCAATTGCCCATTTGATAACATCGGTGTATGGAAGCATTTGCTCTCTTGCCGCTATCATATGTAGGAAAGAGTCGGCCAAGTCCTTGAGAGTGCACTCTGATCTCTTGGTAGAATCTGCAGTTGCTTCTTCTACCACCTGCTTAGGCTTCTCGGCTTCCAGCAAATCATAAGTTCCTTGCCAGGTAGTTCTGGCGAGTCCCGCGCATGTTGTATCTAATATCAATCCCTTCTTACTGTTTACTATTAGTTGCGGCGTGGATGGTGATTCAATAGCGCCTGCAGCCTTCTTCTGCTTATTTCCCATAATGCCTGAATTGCTTTGACAAATCTGTAATCTGCACAGAAGGGGGTTCTTGGCGTAATACTGAGATAATAATAAAACTCGCAACTGAGAGTAAAATAAGAATAAACGTCGATATACTTTTCCTTTATTAAAACAACGCGAATATGATCTATAGGCAGATTTGAAAGGATTGATTCATTAAGGGGCCGTATAGGACCTGCCACCTTATAAATGCTTATTAGTGCAATATTCGCCTAAAGATCTTTTGAATCATGCAATGGGCGTACCGGCGGCCGAGCGGGAATGATTATGCCTTAATTGTCATTAATCCGAGCTTTCCAATCATTCTAACGGCTTCTTCTGGAGAACTGTGCCTTATCTCATCGGATCAGGGAGGGGCGCGAGGATAGTTTTAACAATGTTTCAAACGATGCCGATCGCCGATCGCCAATATCGGGTCGGGGAAAGGCTTATGCGCATTACGGTTTTGGCAAGGGGAAAACACCGATCGCCGATTGCCGATATCGGGTCGGGGAAACGTCTATGAGCAATACTTGACATACGAAGGGAACCGCCGATCACCGATATCGCCGATGGCTTTATCGGGTCGGGACTTCATTGATAGGCATGATAATGGTGCTCAAGGAAATGGCCGATTGTCGATATCGGGTCGGGGCTTTGGCCGATGGGCGCAATAGTGATGCACAAGGGAATGCCGATGGCCGATATCGCCGATAGTTTTATCGGGTCGGGGCTTGGCCTTTTGATTGCTTGATGCATTCATTTTTTCTTTATTTCCAATTTTTTTAAAGGGATATTGCTTTTCTTGGATTTATTGGAATTTCATAAAGTAAGGATTATTGACATCAATTTTATTTTGAAAGGGACCCATTTCATATTTTAATGGTCTTGTGAATAATAATAAAGATGAAATGGGGGGTTGTTTTGCAAGGCACAACAGAAGGGTTGACTAGTGGTGAGATTTTTCTTAACAATTTCTCCTTTAATATTTGTCTCATTGCTTCCTATTCAGAAATGGGCCTTTTTCTCCTTAAACTATATTGACCTTTTTTCTTCTGAGGGGGGGCCTCACTTTGTGGTGGTGCTTCAACACTCTTCTTGTCAGCGTTAAAATCATAATCAAACGTATTCAATGCATGTCCAATACCAACAATTTCTTCAGCCACTGCAAGTTCTTTTGTTTCTTTCGTTTATTCAGTCTGCTCATCTACTAATAAGGAATTGCAAATGTGTGCAAGCAGAGCATTCATGTTGTGGTTCCACTATGGACATGTCTTTTCTGAGTGATATTCCTGGTGAAAAGAAAATAATTGTCTATACCCATACTTTCTATATTCAGCACAACATTTGAACTCTGGGAAGACTTTGCAGGTTGATTGTTGTTATTACTGTTATTATTATTCATTTGAAAAAGGAAAGACTTGGGAGGATTGCTACGAATAGAATTCTCGCTTGAACTTCTCTTTAGTTTTGAAATTTCATTGGTAAGTTCTTTCACTATTTGGGTCAAGGTTTTAATATCTTATAATTACTTATCTTTAGCCTTACTCAAAGAAGGCTAAGACTTCCTATTGTTTTCCTTCGAATCTTTTGATTCATCATCATTAGTAATGACCCCAATAGTGCGCAAGTCCTTCTCGACGATGATTTCTTCTGCAAATTTTTGTGCCAATGTTTCCTTTGCATCTCTTTTAACAAATGAGTAAATGTTAGTGGGAAAGGCAATTGTGTAATAATTGATAATAATCGATTCATGTGGTTCCATGCCTGAGGGAAACTTGCTCAATATACGATTGAACTTCTGACTAAAGTCTTTCATTTTCTCCTTTTCTCCCATTTTATTGTTTCCTACCTCTTTCAGTAACATGGAAGGAGTCTTGTCATGAAAAAAATTATCCATAAATAGCTTCTTAAACTCCCTCCAACTATGGATTGAATTGATAGGCAGACTATGGTACCATGTTGTTTCTCTACCTTCTAATGTATAAGGGAAAAGTATGCAATCTACATCATTGTACCTTACTTCCAACATCCATAGATGCATGTAGAAATTGTCAATGTGATCTTCTGCCTTCATCTTCCTGTCTAGATAAAACTTTGATAATAGATTTTCTGGATGTCTAGGCATCTTATGAATATTGTCTGGAAGAGAGAGAGGCCCTTGGGCCATCCAGTCCAAGTCTTGTTCGACCATGTATTTTTTTCTTGGTTCTTCTTCCTTTTTAAAATATGAGGAGTCCTCTCCTTCACCATTTAGACTGTTAAAAATGTCGTCAGAAAGAACAAGGTCAACCTCATACCATTCATTAAGGGGTGGAAGTGGATCTTGCTACAATGTATATTCTAAGGATTCTTCTAACTCTTCAAGAGTGGGAAAAACCAAAAATTCCATTGTAGAAACTAATATACCAATACGAGTTGTTTCTTTCTTCTTTAGAAAATGTGGGAGATTCTACACACTAGAAATTAAAGCGATAGCCTTTGTGAACTCGTAGGATATAGGTCAAAGTGCCTAGATTTGTTTATAGATAACCTCATATGTCAACTCTGAGCCAAGATAAGAAAACCCTCTTACTTCAAGAATAGGAGTTGGAACGATGCTCAAAATGTTGCTACCTTGTCTACAAGATGAATGATTAGGGTGTGTGGAGTTATCAACCATAAAAAATTGGCTTCCCTCCTTCTAGCGCCTAAGTGTTGATGGTGCTAGATATTGCCAACGTACAGGGGATCTCCCCAATATATGGTCCCAGTTAGACCTCACACTCTTTGGTATAGGAGTCCCATCTGGAATACAACTTGGTTCCTATTTTCTTAAAGATATGCCTTGGCTTTAACTGTTAGCATGAGAGAGAAGCACCAATGTCCTTTCGAATGATCAAGCAAGTGTGCCTTATGAATGTTCAATTGCAGATGTATCAAGGTTCTCTTACTGCAAGGGGGAAAATAAAGTGAGATTCTAAGAGAGAAGTAAGAGTACTGCCCTAATGGAGACACACATGAATAACAAAGGTTTGTCTAACATCGAGAAAAATAGTTCACATGGATGCGACGATCTTTATAAGCATTACAACACGTCTTTACTAATAAGTTAAGTACCAAAGTCACTAATATAGTTCAATTACTCAAGTACAGGTGAAAGTAAACATGAACCATAAAAAATCAAAGAATAATATTATAAACATTCACAATCCATGTGTGAAAATGTGCTAGGCTAGAAGGCTTTGATATTAAGCAAAAGTTCCAAGATACATAAATACAATGAACATCACTAGCTCCAATAGTGGAGCATTAGAGCCACTACTTGCTCCTCAAAGTACAAACTTTGTCTCTATAATGCCTTATGGGAGAAGCCAAGGTTAAAAGTCCTTTACATGAGAAATGAGGATCCTTTTATAACTTGAGACATGACTTTTCACATCCCCATGACACTTGAATTTCAAATTCCTAATGACTTTTGGAATTCTACAACCTTTGGACTTCGAAATGAATTTTGGAATTACATATGACTTTTGGTATTACATGTATTTTGGAATTTCATGACTCTTGGACTTCCACTTATTTGTCTTTACAATGATTACAACATTACATCATAACTTCCACATCATCATGTGATGAAGATGTGACATGCCACTATCTTTGATGACTGGGACTAATAATGACTGATGACATAGATTTTCTTCAGTGGTAGCATGACCACTTGTGTCTTCATTCTTCAGGTAGCTTTTGATCATTGATGCCTTCACCCTCCAAAGGGTCTTTGATCTTGGAGTCTTTAGGGTGCTTCGATCATCAAGCTTTCAGTGTGTTCTTTATTCTTCAATGCTTCCTTTTCTTGTTTTCTTTGCTTGATCTTCCTCATGTGTGATTTTCATGATATTCCTGAGATTCCTGTGGTTGTAATCGCTCATGGCAAGCAACCATCAGCCTAAAAATCTCCTAGTTTAACATGTTTTTATGAAAATTTGTTGTTCATGCTTTTTCAGTGTGCTTTGGAAAGAGAAAGGAGATCTTATGGGCGCAAGTGTGCACTTTGAAAGGCTAAATAGCTGAAGGGGGGAGGATTTAGGGCTTCGATATGTGCTCAAGCACTCAAGAGGAAGAGACAATTAGGGCAGGGCACGTGGCATACGTCTGGAGGGTGAAGGGGAAGTCTTCAAGCTTTTGAAGTGTGTTGTGTGCTTAAGGGAGAGAAGGATGGAATAAGGTGCACTCATGATATTTTAAGGAGGAATGCTTTATGCTTTTGGGGTGCACTCATGCACTCAAGAGGCCTAGGAGGGCGCATAGTGCAAGTATGAAGGTTGAAGGGTGAATCTTCGTGCCTTTAGAGTGCGCTCGTGTGTTTAAAGGGTTAGGAGGGAACATCAAACACTATGGAAGGTTGAAGGGTTGGGCTTAAGGTCTTTAGGGTGCACTCATTCACTTAAGGAGGGGGCACTTCTTTGAGTTGAAGGAGTGCACTCAAACGAACACTTGATCTCTTGAAGGGCAAAATTCGAAACATGGAAGGGGAAAGGGTTGAGGGAGTGCACTTTTCTATCTTGGAGGGCACATGGCACACTTCTGAGCAACGAAGGATTCCTTATCAAGGCTTTAGAGTGTGCTAATGCACTCTTGTCCTTAATGGGTTCGCTTTGAAACCAAAATTTTTCTAAGTCTAGAAGATAGGAAAAGGGGCAAACATGATGAGTTTTAGACATAAAACCATTTACGACACATAACAACTCATTGAGAAAACTTATACAAGCTTGAATAATGATAAGTATACATCAAAAATCCAATTTACATGCATTTCTGAAGTATAATAGGTGAAGTGTGTGCAAATGCAACCAAAACATGTTGTTTTACAACAACAAAGATGTTGCGACCATGAAATACACCAAATATGTTCGACTCAATGTGATGACACTTGAGAACACTCAATAACACTTGAAACACATAGGACGACATGAAACAACACTTGACGATCTAGGAAACACTTAACATGATGATAAAGTATGCTCCAAACCTTGAATGTAGTGAAATTTTCGAGGGTGTTGTAGCAACGAAAACACTTAGAATGTTGACGGTGTTGGATACCGCCAACATGCAAGGGATATCCCCGATATAAGGTCCCAATTAGACCTCACAATGTATGGTGTAAGAGTCCCATACAGAATACGTACTGGCTTCCATTTTCTTAAATATGTGCCTTGGCTTTAACTGTTAGCATGATAAAGAAGCACATATGTGCTTTTGAATGAGCAAGCGAGTGCACCTTGTGAATGTTTAATTGCATATGTATCAAGGTTCTATGACTTCAAGGGGGAAAACAAAGTGAGTCTCTAAGAGAAAATTAATATTACTACCCTAATGGATACACACATGAATAAGAAAGATTCGGCTAACATCGAGTGAAATAGTTCACATGGATACAACGATTGTTATAAACATTACAACACATTTCCAATAAGTTGAACACCGAAGTCACAGAAATAGTTAAATTACTCCAGTACAGGTGAAAGCAGACATGAACCATAAACATTAAATAATATCCTTTGAAACATTCACAATCCATGTGTGAAAATGTGTTGGTCTAGAAGGCTTCGATATTAAGCAAAAGTTCCAAGATTCATAAATACAATGAATATCACTAGCTCCAATAGTGGGGCATTAGTGCCACTACTTGCTCCCCAAAAGTACAAACTTTGTGTCTCTAATTCCTTATGGGAGAAGCCAAGGTTAAAATTCCTTTACATGAGAAATGAGGATCCTTTTATAACTTGAGGCATGACTTTTCACATCCCCATGACTCTTGACTTTCCAATTCCTAATGACCTTTGGACTTCTACAACCTTTTGTTAATTTTTTTTCTATTGAGATCAAACTCCACCTTGGACAACTCAAATGACCAATATGATTATTTCATTAGATTCCTATTTTCGAGAGGACCAAAATCGACCTAAATATCACCTTATTTGGGCAAGCTAAAGTTGAGTTTTGAATCATTTTATTCCTACATGTATTATGGAATAGATCGGCCCTAACCATGTGTAACTGCTTAGGTTAGCCTTAACACTAAGTGGACCCTCATGAAAGCCTATAAATATAAGATACCTCAATCTCATTTGGACACATGGATCAAGCCATCTTCTCTTCTCTTATTATCTTGTTTTGCATGGGTATGTCGAAGGAAAGTTCGCTCAAGGGTTCAAAATCTTAGAGTCAAAGCTAGCACCGATTTAGGGTTTTATAGATCTCAGATGTTGGCACATAACTAGTCATTTTAGTCCTTGGACGCTGGCACAGTGTGTTATGGGAGCGTTTAGGGAGCCTTGGACACTGGCACAATGGGTTATGAGAGCGTCCAAGGCTTTAGAGATAGATCGGGTTGTATTTGTCCCTATACACTCACACATAGTGGTCCTGAGAGTGTACGGGCTACCATAGACGCTCGCACAACAACCTTATGAGAGCGTCCTGGGCTTGAAGCAGATCTGGGTATGTTTGACCCCCAACAACCTTATATAGCTCACCTGAGAGCGTTAAGGTCTGTTCTAGATGCAGTCATCCAATTATGCAAAGAGAATCCATATCTACCATAAACGCTCACACAACTCCTCCTCCCTCTGTTCGGGACTCATGCATGAGATTTATGTATTCTAAAGACTATGCTCAGTGACAATTGTGTTCAGCAGTATCCAATAGTTGTCTATAGTCAATGACAACATACTTCAGGCCTCAGAATCAGGGTTTTGATTATATGCATGATTGGATTTGTTTCATGGATATCATAGTTGTTTTGCTGCATAGATAAAGCTATGGATAATTGTATTCTCTTTTTCTGAATCATTTGATGATGATATAATAAGATGAATATTTGCAAGGGTTTTCCGAATAGTGGGTTTTCCCTAGTCTCAGACCAATCCTGGTGTCTCTATGTGTGTGCATGCTTTTCTTCTATTGTTCCTTCATGTTCTACTGCATTGATGATGATGATGATGATGTTCTTTCTATATAATTGCATATGCTGATGGATAATCGTGTAGATCCAAATAATGTAATGATGATATGGGGTGAAATTAATGTACTGATGATGAAATGCAAATATCATAGCAAACAACAATGTAGCCCTATGAAAAATTAACATGGTGTCGAAGTTGGGCTGAAGAAAAGCCATGGAGATCACCTCGATGATGACATCTTTGATGGAAGAAAGAGGATGGTGGAGACCTAAAATAATTCTAGGGTTTGAATAAAACCCTAGGCAACTTGATTATTAGGGTTTGATGGACTCTATGAGGTTATGGTTCGAAAGAAAACCCTAGTTTATGGAAACAATATGAGATATGAAACCTAGATGGTCAATGTGAATATGCTCAAGCACTTGACAAATATTTGATGAAACAATAGATGGGATAATCCCTAGCAGACCTGGTTGGACAACTAAAGGAAACATTGGTATATGGACCATGGAAATTGATGGCTCTTGAAGATTAGTTCATGTTATGCAACTAGCTCACAAAATAGAAGAAGAGATAGATCAACGACTTCAAAATTAGCCTCTTCGAGGGGGAAACCTCCTTTACATTACACAAATTAACAATTCTTGCATGATACAAATGACAAGACCTCCTTTCTATATATATAAGTCTAAGGGGTCACAATATAGTCAGAGCCTACATAAAAATAATATTGTAAGGGCACACCAATAATAATAGTGGGTTTATGTGGGGCACAATAATAAGAATATGGGTACTACATGGGCACAAAAATAAAATAAGGGGGTTTCACTAATAACAATAAGGGCCTACACTAATACTATAGGGACCTAACATGCCCCTCTCCTTCAAAAAAGTGTTGTCCTCAACACTTGAGTAGTTCTAGATGCTTCTGTATAAAATTATCATCCTCCCATGTGGAATGTTCAGTGGGTAAGTTCTTCCACTTGATGAGAGACTTTGAAATTGATTGATTTCGTATGTGTCGGGCTCTTGTTTCTGTGACTCATTCAGGTTCCAATATGATTTTTCCTCCCTCATCAAGTTCCAACAATATTGTTTGAACTAGGAGCTTGTCACCTATAACCTTCTTTAAGCATGAAACATGGAGAACTGGGTGCACTTGGGAAGATGCAGGAAGCTCCAATTTGTATGCCATAGTACCAATCTTTTGCAACACCTTGTAAGGATCATAGTACTTTAGTGATAATTTATTATCCTTCTTAGCTTTCTTGAGGGACATTTGTTTGTATGGTTGTAGCCGTAAAAACACCCAGTTGCCTACATCAAAACTTCTTTCACTGCGATGTTGATCTTCCTGTTGTTTCATTTAATTCTATGCCAAAGTGAGGTTATAATTTAAGAGCTGGAGAAATTTTTGATGATGCGTGATGTGATATTCCACTACTTGAACCTTAGAATAATTGTCCAAGACTTTTTGGAGATTAGGAGAAATAGATGGTTGCACTATTTGAAACTCTAGTGAACATAATTGTGCAATTATGCCATATTGTTCTTTATTTAGAAGCTTTTTCATGCCATTAGAGATGATTATATTTCCTGGTTTCCCTACGATACCCCTTAATTCAACTTCCTTTCCTTCCCAAAAAAAAATCAAGAAAAGTTCTTGAAAATTGAAAGCTATCATCCCCAAATATTGTAACCATTGGACTCCTCCTAGTACAACACCAACACCACCCAATGGAATGGAAATCATTGGACTATTCAAGACATATTCTCTCATGGATAGCTTGATATTGTGGTACTTTCCAGAGAAATTTATGGTTCCTCCATTTGAAACCATTACTTGACACTCTGGTGCTGGATATAGGAAGAAATTCAATTCCTTGGCTATTTTAAAATGAATAAAATTATGGATACTACCCGAATCAATCAACATCATTACCTTTTTCTTCTTGATATGTCCTTCTATATGGAGAGTTTGAGCAGTGGTAATTCTTGTCAATGCATTACAATATATTGTCAGATTCATTTCTTATTTCTTTGGGGTTGGTTCCTAGTGTATATCCTGTTCTTTTGATGTTTCTTGTTCCTTTTCTTCCTCCTCTTCCTCGTTTATGTAAATTAATTTCTTCTCAGAACACATATGACCTTTAGTGTATTTTCTATCACAATTGTAGCAAATCCATTTTGCTCTTTTTTATTCCAATTGTTGTGGTGTCAACCTCGTAGGTTGTGGAAGGCTAGGAGAAACAACACTTCCATATTTATAGTTATGAGTGGTAGGCTTCCTTGTTGCCATAATTTTTCTTTCAATTTTTCTTGCTAACCTGAATGCCTTCTCCAATGAATCAGGTTCCCAAAGGTGAACCTCATGTTGGATGTTATCCTTTAAATTCCCTATGAAGACTTCAATCATATGCATCCCTAGAATATCATTTACCCTTATATTCAATTTTTTGAAGTCCTTAATGTGCTCTACCATTGAACTATTTTGTTTGAGATTTATCAATTGGCTAAAGAAGGTGTTGCTCTTTGTATCCTCATAATTTGCTATCATTTCCTCCGTGAAGATTGACCAGGTGGCAAGTGGTTTATGAGAACAAAACCCTCTATACCATACAAATTGATTCGGTTCTAAATATAAATATGAAATACATACCTTTCGTGATGGTTTCACATCATGTAGATCAAAATATTGCTCCATCTGTAGTATCCAAGTTACCGGATCCTTGCCATCAAGCTTCCTAATATCTATCTTTGGAATAGGGTGGGTCTTCAATCCAACGTTAGATTGTATGAAATCATGATTAACATTTATTTTGTTCTCATCATGAGTTTCATCTACTACCTTTTCGTCATTAGGAAGGCTTTCTTGTAGCAACTTTGTCCAACCTTCCTTCAAACCTTCCCTGTCTTTCTTCAAATTTTCCATGTTTCCTTTCAATTTTGATTCTATACCATCAATATTAGCTTCCAAGGCATAGATAAAACCATTTATCTTAGCTTCTATCACATTCTTCAAATCCTCCATCCAATTATGCTTACTAGGTGTTTCTATTTTCTTGATTCGATTCATTCTTTTTCTTTCTTTTAGGAGCTCGATATTGAAATGATTGTAACTCTGTAATTTAGGATCTCCAAATTCTGCAATTTCATCCTGTGGCATCCCTCTAATTCCTATTTCCAACCCCCACAAGTCTTATTGAGATTGGATTCTCCAAGAAATAGTTATGCCCAATCCCATGATGACCTAATTATACACTGGTTCAGTAGAGAGAACTTGTACGAAGTGCCACGTGTCATTGTTTTGACCTTCAGGCCTGAAAATGATACCCAAAAAACTATCATTTGTCCTCTTTCTATAAAGTTTTACGAACTTTGAATCCAATTATCATAGAGAAAGTTATGATGATTTTCCCAAGGTCACCTATTTGAGATGGAATTCTGGAGCCTGTAAAAAACCCTAATTTCCTTGGATCATATCTCTGAAAATATAGTGATAAAAGATTTGAAATTCATACATGAGGTTCAAAAAGATTTCGGATAAAATGGTTATTGATTTCATCTTCTGAAGATTCATAGAGAAAAATGTATAGCAAAAATTCCACGATGACCTATTTGAAGCAGTGAAACCCTAGAATCCAAAGCTTTGATACCAAATGGTATGCAACCAACTCACAAAATAGAAGAAGGGATAGATCAACGACTTAAAAATTAGAATATTTGACGGGGAAACCTACTTTACATTACACAAATGAACAATTCTTGGATGATACAAATGACAAGACCTCCTTTCTATATATAGGAGTCTAAGGGGTCACAATATAATCAGAGCCTACATAACAATAATATTGTAAGGGCACAACAATAACAATAGTGGGATTCTATGGGGCACAATAATAACAATATGGGGACTACATGGGCACAAAAAATACAATAAGGGGGTTTCACTAATAACAATAAGGGGCTACACTAGTAGTATAGGGACCTAATAGTTCAAGAGGGAGAGGATCACCTCTCATTGAAGATAAGCATTTCTTGCTTATGATGCCTCTTACTTTTTTTAGAACTATGGATCTGATGATTATGTTTATTACTTATACTTCCTGCATATGTATTTGAGTACATGGATGTTTCTAACCTCCTTGATGAAATGTGATAAGTGGATCCCTCTTGAGGGTCATTTGAGATGTAGGAAGGATTGTTAGAGATGGAAAATGTTAAAAGGAATTATATGAAAATATGATAAAGTGCTTCAAGCAACCTATGTCTAATGAAAATGTGCATAGGTATTTGAATACCACAAGTATACATGATATGTTGTATTTCATCTATAAAATTGGATGTCATGGTAAGCCATAAGGTATGATGAGAATGTCTCTTTGTTTGATAGCTCATACATGCATATGAATGTGACTTGGATCTATGTTTCCCATGATGAAATAATGCACCTGTTGAACATTTTTATCTTCTTGATTCTATGAGGCTACTTATTACTGATCTTGGATATAGTGGCATAAATTTATGTTTGGCTAACATCTATTGTTCTTGGAGATCCAGATCCTATAAAGAAGGCTAGAACCTTAAATATAGTAAATGATACTCTTGATACTTGTCATGATGGATTTCATATAGAAGGATAATTCATTGAATCCTATACATGAGTCTATTGGTAATTCTTGTGATAAGCATGGTGAAAGCATATGGAACGAGAGGTTGACTCTTTCTTATTTGGTAAAATTTTATTGAATGAACTAACTCGATCTCATTGATCATGGTAACCTTGATATGAGAGGTATAAGTGTAATATTGATCTGTAGATATCTTACTACTTGTGGTCATGCCATGATGACATATGGTTAAATTGAATGCCCTAACTTGATGGTGTAACCTGATAGAAAGTGTTATTGTACTCATAATATATGAGATATGATGTTGCATCTATATGTTGCTTGGAGTCTAAGCTTTGATGAAATACCGATGTCATGATGCTAATAGCCATGATAAATATATGTTTATGATCTAACAAATATGTTGTTGCATGACTCTAGCAAAGATAGGTTGATGACATGAATGAAGATGAATGAAGTAGATCCCCAGTCAGAGGGAGGATCTCTTCTTAGACCACTATTTTTCATTATGTACTATTGAAATAAGATTTATGTGCCTTTGACATTATTGATCTATAATAGAGTCTCAGGTCTGAAGTCCATACAAAAATTAGGGTTTCCGCTCTGAACACAGTCCAAGATATGGGAGATCTCATCCTTGGATGCTTGCATGCTAAGGCCCAAATAGCTTCCAGAAAGCTATAGATGCTCCCATGCTAACTTGAAGGGAGCATCCAGGGGTTTGACTACAGTTGACCATCATCTGAAGCTTTCTGAAGTTGTCTGAACTATGAATCAAGGTGTCTTTGACATATTCTACCACTGTAATCTAATTTCTGAATTTGTTGGGTTAAATTGTTGATCATTGTGCATGGAATCAGATGTTCACTTGTGAGATGTAAATCCTACAAATGTGTGGTAGATAACAACAAGATCTGTAAGAAGGAAAAGGTTGAATGTTTCCATAATATGAACATGCATACTGAACTTGTGTTTGTAGGTGACCGGGACATACATATAGATATGTCATTATGTTTGTGCTACAAGAGGTTGGCATGATTTTGCTTACTGATATATATGAACAATTTTTTGTCATGATGCTTGACAATAACTTTGAATTAATGATTGAGAGATTATTTGACTATAGATATATCTATGAATGTGAATTTGGACTTGACCTGATAACTAATGATTTGATTTGACGATTGTTGATTTTCCCTTATGTCTATGCTATGTGGACATAATGACTTATGTGGGTATTCGAAAAAAATATTTTGTATTGGCCTCCTCGTTCCTAGCACAATGGTTGAATTATTAATAGTTTTGATTCAACATGAACATGGAACCTGCATGGCTCATCCTTGGTGTATGCATTTGCATCTAGTGATAGAAATGACTTATATTATGATTATGACCTGATAAAGTTTGGATTGATATTGCATAACTGATTACAAATTGTTGGCATGATGAAGTCATTATTTGATATGAGCTCCACCCATCTCCTAGTTGAAAGAATTGATAATGTGATATTGATGACTTTGATAATGGTCGTGATCTGGCTTCTAAACTTTGGTAAGCTGATGTTGTTGTTGTGATGGTACAACATTGATGTATGTAAAATTGATTATGTTGTCTTAGAAAGAATTATGCTTAGAGAATTGCATGAAGCAAGATGCCCGATCCAGATATGTCTATATTTGACAGTTATTTGATGAAGTCAGGATGATGAGTTCCAAGGTATGGCTTTGATATTGATTATGGTTTTGGTTTTACAAACTAATGGTCTAATCTTGACAGATTATGAGCCTATGATGATCTAAATCATAGGGAGATAGCTTCTGAAGATCAAAATGATGTATCATGGCATGATGTATTGATTTCTAGAATTTGGGAAAGAAATTACATATTGCAAAACTATTTGAAAATGTTATTGAATAATGGAAATGCAAATCCTTGGATACTCTGATTTGAAGTTCAAGATGTTGAACTTGACATGGCATACGAATTTCATTTGAAGCATTTATGTTCCGTTTTGAACATCCATCTATATATATATGATGTGCATAGAACATGAGTGAGCCGCTTCATTCACATAGAGTTGCCACCAAGCATCCTTTGAAATATATGCATGAGATATTCTATTTTTGAGGCTGAGATATTTCTCCTATGATATGTGATTGCATGGATGCATTGTTGTTGATAGAGATTACTCTTAAGCACATTTGGATGTTGCTATAGTATGATATCTTGGATGAGAGGTCCATAGTACGATTGAGGATGAGTACGATGTTGCTAACATGGCTAGCTATAAGGCAGGATAAAGAAGCTCCTTAGAAAGTTGTCTCAACATGATCTGGATATGACATGGATACATTGTGATTCGATTGGTAGAAATCCCCATATTTATAGTTTGGACTGAGATACTCTCGTATATTGAGACAATGCAATTGTTCAAAACAAGCTAAGGCTTGTGGTTGGCACCTCCTTCTGAGGGAGGATGATTATGGTAGCATTTTGTCATTTATATGATTATTTATGGTCTAATATGATATTTGATTTTTTTTCTTGTATGAACAGGAAACAACTGTCATTGAGACAAGGAGATTCTAAATTTGAGTGCGATGAGAGCAGCGTTGATCGAGGACACTGAGCCAACTCTTCCTCCTTGTCTGAGCTCCTAGGGTGAGGAATTGAGATGGAGGGCTCCTGGGGTTGATGGAACTCTGGAAAATAGAGTATGACCCCTATTTGTTACTCATAGGGTTGGAGAATGTTTCTCCCCTATCTTCATAGGGCCGAAGAATGTTTCTCCCCTATCTTCGTAAGGTCGGAGAATGTTTCTCCCCTGTTTGTTCTTTTAAGAGTATACCCCAGTTGGCATAATACCCACAAGAAGGTCGGCTTGTCGGGAATACCACTCATCGTTTGGCCAACGAGTTGAAAGTGTACTTGGGGTGTACAACCCAAGTCGATTGTGATGCATGCGTTCTACCACATGATTATTCAAGGTCGTCGATGGGAATATCAGTAGGCAATAGGATGGGTTGAGATAACCCTATGCAATTCCAGGTTGAGATTGAGCTCCCTAATGAGATCCCGGGGTCAAGATGTGCTCCCCTGTGTGTTTGGATATCCTATTACTCGATATGGGTTTGTAGATGTATAACTCCCCCATGAGATTCTGAGTTGAGATGTGCTCTCCAATGTGGTTCCAGGTTGAGATGTGCTCCTTGATGATATGCTCTTTGATGATGATTGATGATGATATTCCGGGTAACATCCCACTGGCAGAGATTCCAAGTAGTAGCTTGATGGATAGAGGGTGGTAGCTTAAGCTCCCCTCTGGTAACAAATTCTTCTTATTCAATATTTGAGAATGTTCATCATATGAGCATGAACAATCAAGAGATAAGCATGAATAAGCAAGCGATAGATCAAGATGTACATTGATGATTCAAGATGATGAGATACTTGAGATAGAAATGGTATGATGACTACATGGTAGAGATGATCAGGAATGATACGTGATGACACTTGAAGATTCCAGAATGGCATATTGATCGATGGATAGATATTGGAGGGTGGAATTCTCCCTAGTTGAGAGGTAGTGTTAATTTTTGCAACTGTGGTCAAATTCCACCTTGGACAACTCAAATGAGTAATATGATGATTGCATTAGATGTATTTTTGAGAGGAACAAAATTTACCTAATTATCACCTTATTTAGACAAGCAAAATTTGAGTTTTGAATTATTTTATTCGTACATGTATCATGGAATGGGTCGGCCCTAACCACATGTGTAACTGCTTAGGTCGTCCTTGACCCCAAGTGGACCCTCATGAAAGCCTATAAATAGAAGATACCTCAAGCTCATTTGGACACATGGATCAAGCCATATTCTCTTCTCTTATTATCTTGGTTCACACAGGTATGTCAGAGGAAAGTTCACACAAGGGTCTGAAATCTCAGGGTCGAAGCTCACACTTATCTAGGGTTTTCTAGATCTCAGACACTGGCATAGAACATAAAATTTTAGTCCCTGGATGTTGGCACAATGTGTTATGGGAGCGTCCAAAAAGCCTTTGACGCTGGAACAGTGGGTTATGGGAGCATCCAGGGCTTTAGAGATAGATTAGGTTGTATTTTTCCCCAGACGCTCACACAAAGTGGTCCTAAGAGCATCCAGGCTGCCATAGACACTCGCACAATGGCCTTATGAGAGTTTCCTCAACTTGAAGCAAATCTGGGTATGTTTGACCTCAGACACCCTCATCTAATTCAGCTGAGAGTGTCAAGATCTGTTCCGGACGCAGTCATCCAGTTATGCAGAGAGCATCCAGATCTGCCATAGATGCTCGCACAATTCCTCCTCCCTGTGTCCAACACTCATGGATGAGATTTTTGTATTCCAAAGATTTTGTTCAATGATAGTTGCGTTCAACAATATCCAACAATTTTCTACAATCAGTAACATCACACTTCAGGCCTCAAAATCAGGGTTTTGATTATAAGCATGATTAGATCTGTTTCATGGGTAACATAGTTGTTTTGCTACATAGATAAAGTTATGGATCATTGTACTCTCTTTTTATGAATCATTTGATGACGATCTAAGAAGAAAATATTTGCAAGGTTTTTCCCCATAGTGGGTTTTTCCCTGGTCTTAGACCAATCCTAGTGTCTCTATGTGTGCGCATGCTTTTCTTCTATTGTTCCTTTATGTTTCGCTGCATTGATGATGATGATGTTGTTATTTCTATATAATTGCATATGTTGATGGATAATGGTGTACATATGAATAATGTAATGATTATATGGGGTGTGTAGGAATTTACAGGGTAAGTTCCTCAGACAGAACACCAAAAGGACACCGCTCACAAACAGATCACAGATCAATACACCAGTATTTTGACGTGGTTAAAACCCTCAGAGAGGGAAACAGTCCACGGCCTGCGCCAACGTGGCTACTACAGGCAATTTATTAATAAAAGAATGAAAATTTACATAAGCTTCTCTCATGCACGGTTAACCTACAAATGACCCTCCATGCGCTTTAAATAGAATTCATGGACCAATCGGGTGTCAAGCCACAGATCAAGTGTCGGTAATACCGAGGAGAGAATGAACCGTCGGATCACTACATATCGTGACCGTCGGATTGTAAGTTACAAAATGTACAACGGTAAAGAAACACACTTTACCTAACTCTATACCTAACTCTATACTAGACCAAGTTGAACTTAACTATTTCCTATGTGTCGGAATATCCTAACATCCCCCCTTAAGAACAACTTGGGATAGGATTGAAGGATTTACAAATATGACACAATAGGAGAAGGAAGGAGGCACTAGAGCCTATCCCCCCTTAGTGACAACTTCCTGAACTCCAAGCATATATCGAAGTTTAGTGAACTTCGCCTCTGTGAGAGCCTTTGTGAAGATGTCTGCAACCTGATCATCTGTTGAACAATATTGCACTTCAAGAACATGGTCATGAATGAGCTTTCTGATGAAGTGCATGTGAAGTTCAATGTGTTTGCTGCGCTGATGCTGAACTGGATCTTTGCCAAGCTGAATGGCACTTTGATTATCACACCAAAGTGTAGTCGGACGCTGCTGCTCAAAGCCCAATTCTGATAGGATCTGACGAAGCCACAAGGCTTCCTTACTAGCTTCCATGGCACCACGATACTCTGCTTCTGCTGACGAAAGAGAAATGGCAGCCTGTTTCTTACAAGCCCATGTAAGAGGTCCTGAACCAAGAGTGAAGACATAACCGGCAGTAGACTTCCGATCATCAGGGTCACCAGCCCAATCAGAATCAGTGAAACCAACTAATAGAGGAGCTGCTTTGGCGCTGTAATGAATCCCAAACTGTACTGTACCTCGAACATAACGAAGTATTCTTTTAGCTGCTTTCCAATGACTTTCACGGGGGTTTTGCATAAAACGAGCAACAAGGCCAACAGAAAAGGAAAGGTATAATGCGTCAGTGACGCCCTGCTATGGGTTAAATACAAGAGTTTTCCTACAAGTTGACGTTATAAGGTAGCATCAACTTCAGGAGAAGTACAAGAGACTGAAAGTTTGACTCCAGACTGAAAGGGAGAAGGAGCTGGCTTACAATCTTCCATGTGAAAATGACGAAAAATATCACAAGCATACTTGGACTGGGAAAGGGAAATACCCTCCTTGGATTGCAAGACTTGAAGACCGAGAAAATAGTGTAAGTGTCCTAAGTCTGTCATTTCAAATTTCTTTTTAAGGCTGGACTTCACATGGTTTATAAGGATGGGATCACTACCAGTAAGAATAAGATCATCAACATAAAGAACAAGGATGATAAGAGAGTTTTCCACTGTCTTGGTGTAGACAGTATTGTCAGAATGACACCTAGAAAAGCCAGATTCTAAAAGAAAGTTATCCATTTTGGCATACCAAGCCCGAGGAGCTTGCTTGAGACCATAAAGAGATTTCTTAAGTCGACATACAAGGCTGGAATCTGTTTGGATGAAGCCAATGGGTTGTTCCATATAGATTTCTTCATGCAAGTCCCCATGCAAGAAGGCAGATTTAACATCCATCTGATGGACTTCCCATTTTAAAGAGGCAGCAAGGGAAAGAACAAGGCGGATAGAGTTCATTTTGGCAACAGGGGAGAAGGTTTCAGTGTAGTCAATGCCTTTAACCTGTGAAAAGCCCTTAGCAACAAGACGAGCTTTATGTTTATCAACTTTCCCATCTGGTCCATACTTGGTTCTGTAAACCCATTTACATCTAACAGGTTTGCGTCCCTTTGGTAGAGGAACAAGATCCCATGTATCATTTGCCAACAATGAATGATATTCTTCATTCATAGCTGCTTCCCAATGTGGATGGCCTGAAGCTTCTGCAAAAGTGTCAGGATCATGATTTACTGGAGCTTGAGCCAGTAAAGAAGAGGCTCTTCCAAACTGAGAACGTGTACGTCGCTGGTCTGTAGGATCACTGACAAGATCACCTGCTGCATCCCGAGTAGCACAGACCCATCTTGGAAGTTGAGGATCCTGAAGGTGGTGGAGGATTATCATCCTCACTTTCATCATCTGAAGAAGAAATGTTTTCAAAAGTAGAAGAGATAGGAAGAGGTGGCACATCCGCCGGACTAGGCTCGCAGGCCGATTTATTTCATCAAATTTTACATCTCTTCTAATGATAAATTTTGGATTATGAATAATCTATAACCTTTTACATCCAGAATATCCAACATAAATTACATTCCACCTTAGGTTCTGGTAAGCTTTATGCTTTTCATCTGGAATATGGGCCCATGCTTCACTTCCAAAAATACGAAATGACTTACATCTGGTTTAATGGAACTCCAAGCTTCTTCTGGAGTGATATTCTTTAGAACCTTAGTAGGAGTGCGATTTATTATATAATTTGCACAATTAATTGCTTCGGCCCAAAAACTAAGACTGATTCCTTTAGATTGCAGCATACAATTAGCCATTTCCTTTAAGGTGAGATTTTTCCTTTCAGCTACACCATTTTGTTGTGGAGTGTATGGAACAGTGTGTTGCATTTGAATTCCATTTTCGGTGCAAAAGTTGATGAATGTTTTTTTAACATATTCTCCACCATTATCAGTTCTTAGCTTAAGAATTTGATGTCCAGATTGTTTTTCAACAAAGGCTTTGAAGGCCAAAAAAGTGTTAAATACTTCGCTCTTGAGTTTTAAGAAGTATACCCAAGTGCGTCCGGAGAAATCATCAAGGAAAGTTAAGAAATACTTGCAGCCAGAGAATGAAGCAACAGGAAGTGGAACACATAAATCACTGTGCACAAGCTGTAAAGGGGCTGAGGCGTGCCAAGAGGCACGTTTTTCAAAACTGTCCCGATGATGTTTTCCGAGTACACATCCGGAACAAACACCATCGCTGCAAGATACCATAGGAAGACCTGTCACCATATTTTCTTTACATAGATGCTGAAGGGAGCGATAGTTTAAGTGACCAAATCGCTCATGCCAAAGTTTGCTCACTTCATCATTATGAGCAACAAATACTGAGGGAAGATTTGATGACCCAAAGTTGTGAAACTTATACAACCTTGTGGAATCATCAGCAATACCAGTAGCTAGAATCTGTTTAGGATCTCTTAGATCCTTGATTACAACATCATGAGGTGAAAATTCAACAATTTTACCTTCACCTGAATGAGTTATCTGATATACAGATAGAAGGTTGCTGGATAAGGTTGGAACACATAATACATCATTAAACTGACCATTGTCTAGATGAACAGTTCCAGTCCCTACAACATTAAGAGATCTATCATCACCAACATATATAGTTTTGGTGTTACAATCATGTAAAGAAGAAAACATGGCTTTGTTTTTGGCCATGTGATAAGAGGCTCCAGAATCAATGAGCCACTCATGAGAATGAGAAGAAGAAGATACATTTAATGCATAACCAGACTGAGATGATTGACAACGACATGCAGAAAGTGCCATTCCTGAAGATGAAGTTGAAGTTGAAGTAGAAGAATGCTCCACATGGATGTTATGTTTCTTCATTGCGGCTTCCAAGGCTTCCATCTTCTTAAAGCATTTAGATTCTAAGTGGCCATCTCGATTACAAAAGTTACAATGTCTATCAGTCTTCTTCCATTTGTTTTTATTGGTCCTATCATTTTGCTGAAATGATCTTTCATTTTGAGACTGAGTTTGCTTAGGACCCTTGTTTGGTTTAGGACCATTCTTTTTAGGATATGACTTCTTAGGATTCTTAAAATTTGGTTGCTGTTGGGCGGCTAACGCTTTCTTGGAAGAGTTTCCAAGATTAAGAAGACCAAGGTGTAAGAGTTTTTCTTGTTCTCTTATTAAAGAATCACAAAAAGAGTCAAGGAAGGGGCCTTGTAGTCTTTTCCTTGACAAATGAAAGCTTCCCTTGTAGAATGGAAGGTGGAAACAAATACAGAGTAGGCTGGTCCCAATTTAGTAAGGATGGAATAAATAAGGTTACTATCTTCTTTCTTAACCTTAACACCTTCCAAGAGATATCTAAGGGTCTTGAATTTGGACAAGAAATCTTCAATGCAAGAAAAATTATTAGGATCCAATGTAAGCAACTCAATTTCAAGTTGATGGGCTCTAATTTCATTTTTAATCCCAAAAACTTTAGTGATTTGTTCCAATGCTTCATGAGGAGTATCAAGTTCTGCAATATGGAATCTAAGATCAGGAGAAATAGACATCCCTATCAAACCACGTGCTTGATCTTGTCTATTTTCCCATTTTGCAACCTTGCTTTCATCTTTTGGTTTGTTCTCTTGGCCCGTGGCTATTCTGTAGAGACCTTTACTTCTAAGTAAATCTTCCATGTAGGATACCCATTGGAAGTAGTTAGTGCTGTCAAGAATGACTTGGCATGGACTTTCCATTTAAAAAAAACTGAAGCTGAATATGTTGAAAGTAAGTGTTCCAATGGATAGATCTCAAAACATTAGGCTGTTTTAAAAAAAACGGCTCTGAAAAAGG
>APFE031753377.1:0-105146 GCA_000404065.3 Pinus taeda
AAGGTGTTCTGGGTTTAGTTTTCTGTTATTGTGGATCTGGTTATCTGGGTGACTTACTGGTACTTGATGATCATTTGATATTTATGGATCCAGTTTGAAAATTTATGAAAAGTGGTCCTTGAAAGAAAAGAGTAGGGGGTTGTAGCTCCCTTCCAGGAGAGACTGGAAAACGAGAGAGAGTTGTAGCTCTCTGCAGGTTGCAGCCTGCGTACTGGTAAAGGACTGCACCAGTACAAGACCATTGTAAAAGGAGTTTCTAATTTGAAAGAAGATAGAGACATATTGCAGCAGGTGGTTTTCACCCACATTGGGTTTCCACCTTATATCTGGTGTTCTTTGATGTGACTGTCTGATTTTCTTGTTCATGGTCATTATTTATGGTATCGGTATGCAAAAATAATTCAAAGTATAAATAAGAAAGATTTGGTAAAAGAATTAGATAATACTGATTCACCCCCCCTCTCAGTATTATTGTCAACAATTTGTATAATATTCTTATATGAAGAGGTAATTTATTATCCACACCTTCAGGAGAGTTGTTGTTATTTGAAATGGATGTTGAATTGGTTTGTTCATATAGATCCAGCATTCAGTTGCATAAAAATTAGCACAGAAATTAACAATTGTAGTGGGTAGATGCCTACATGCCACTTACAATTTCGAATCCCCTATTTCCAAATATATCTCGCATAACAACAATTACTATGTATGCGCAATCAAAGAATATTTTTAAATATGATGACTTTATGCAAAGTTTGAGCATATTATAAATCTGAACAATCTGCAAAAACACCAAATTATATCAAAGAAAATATGCTAACCCTCGCACTGGTGAGGAGTTGCATCAAAATCCTCCCACAAAGGCCTCTCTCCATCTAATGGTTGTTTAACCTTCAAAAAGTTAACAGCAAGAGAGATATCTCCAACAACAATATGTAAAGGCCTGCACTGGAGGTAGAGAGTTGTAATCCCTATAACACATAAAGCAATTTTGTAGTCTTGTTGAAAATCTAGAGCTACATGCAATCCAAAAAGCATAAAATATTGAAGAATGGACTAGAACACTCACCCATTATTCACAAAATTCCATGTTACTTGTGCTAAAGAATTTTCTGCAACATTAAAACTCTTGATTGCATAAACAAGATATTTGTATGTATGTTGTGCGATAAAAGCAAAGGCCAGTGTGGAAAGAAGAACCTACTATGCCATTAAGGACCTACTATGCCACTAGTACCACCAATTGCTGTTATCCATAGCACTCTAGAAAACCAAATTTAAATATCATAAAGCAAGTTGCATAAACACAACTAAGAGTGATACACAAACATTGAATCCATAAAATACATCCAAAATGTTATCTCCTTAGAGTTCATTAATAAAAGAAGACAAAACATGCTGAAACATTAAGTTCTGCACTATTCTAAACCGTACTTTTTCTCTACTACATTCAGCAGCAGTTGGGTTCCTCTTTTACTGAATGTCCTACGCCAGCATTGTGACATCTCAAGGAAGCATATAAGTTTCTTCTACCTAGCCAAAAAGGAACATACATGCAGTCGCAATAGTCTACACAAGGAAGTACATATAACTAATCATCAAAAGGTTGTAACTTGTATTAGATACAGCATTTGGACTGATCATAATATGAATCCCCAACAATATACTAAATTGAACAAAAAAACAAAGACTTAAAAATGTGAAAGTTTAGCCCACAAACCAAAAATGAATTATATAGATATTAGCTAGTATCTTCTTGAATGCTTTATAATGTTTTATAAATTCAGTCTACTCTGATATCTATCCACTTCTAAAAATATATGTTAATATCAATGTGGTGAAAATAATACCACTCTGTCCTCTCCTAAAAATGTTGACATCAACGTGCCGAAAATAATAAGAATGGTGACTTGTGAATTGAAAATAAATAGGAATTTAGAAAATTAAAAATCTGTCAATTTTTCATGTTTGCTTCAAACTGGGATGACAAACTTGAATATTTAAAATATTTGAAGAAACCTTTAAAAGAGGTTTGACCTTCCAAAATGCGTCTTGCCTTAAGGTCGATGAATTTGATAGAATGCCTAAAGTTAATGTATTCACGAGAAAAAAATTGCTTTCCCATCAAAAATATAGTTCAGCCATGTCCTAGTTAACAAATCATGATGCAAAACACGTTTTACAGAGTTGCAAAAAACCCAAAAAAAATTGAAAAACAAATTGCGAGACAAAAACAGGAAAAAAGTACTAAATAGTTTGTCCTAGATGAAAACTAGTATGGTCACAACATGGATTTAAGCTTTTGCTTTCTTTCATCCATATCTACAAATTGCTTAGTACCCCCTTCCAATTGTAGATGAAAACTAGTATGGTCATGACATGGATTTAAATTTTTGTTCTCTTTCATCCATATCTACAAACTCACAAACTACTTAGTACCCCTAACAATTGGAGATGAAAACTAGTATGGTCATAACATGGATTTAAACTTTCGTTTTCTTTCATCCATATCTACAAACTCACAATCTACTTAGTACCCCTTCCAAACTGCTTAGTAACCCCTAACAATTGTAGGTAAAAACTAGTATGGTCATAACATGGATTTAAACTCACAAACTGCTTAGTACCGCACCCCCCCCCAATTGTAAATGAAAACTAGTATGGTCATGACATGGATTTAAACTTTTGTTTTATTTCATCCATATATACAAACTCTACTCAATTAGAAAAGCAAATTTTGCTTATGCTTAAAGATTCCAATTACCTTCCTTTACCCATATTGCCTATAATAAATTCACATTAACACATATGATATAAGAAGCAGCAAGAGTTCAATTAAAACAAAGTGGAACCATTAAATTATGTAGCAACAAACTAGTGAATTCTCTCATCCATACCTCCATTTTTGCCCATTACATCTGTTGAATCTTCATCAGCCCTAAACCCACAATATGTGTTGTTAAAGGCTTGCCTTAATTTCCCCACTCACGGAACCCAAAACAAAAATCATGAACAAAGGTAATATATATATATATATATATATAAAATAAATAAATGAAAAACAAAAATCCAAACTACAATTAGCATGGCCATGCTCACAAATGTAAAAAAAAACAAAGGAACAACAAGAAATAGCAAAAGATACAAACAAAAATAGCAAGAAAATTGAAAATAATTAAAAAAAAAACAAATAAAGAGAAATAGTAGACACTTCTCTGTAATCCTAAAAAAATTCCATAGTCAATCAAGGGCATCCTTCACATCAAAAAAATAGAAGAGTATTAAATAGAGACCGTAAAATCTTATGAAAAATATAAAACAAAGACCAACATGAGGATTTCATAGCAGATAGCAGGGATTTTGCACCAAAAGAGAATTTACCTCTACCATTACCTCTCCACTATAATATAGTGTTTCTCAAATAGATATTCAATTGTTTCATCAATAATCCTCCATGTCACTTTCACTACATTTCATTGCACTCAATATTTAAATAAACAACAAATAAATTAAGATGCCTCTAATTTAAATGAACACAAATAAGACCAGAATTTGTATTGACAAAATGCTCTTGTATATCCGTATTTCTTCTTTCACCTGAACTTACCATTGATGTTAGTTCACTCTTAGTAGCTGAGTTGAGTCCTTTATTGTTTCAAATGTGCTATTTTTTTATCAGTTTGTAATAGATATTGGAATTGGTGAACCTTGATTTACATGCCCAAGCATAGTATCACCTACAGCCTTGACATTACATGGACTTAGATTTGGTGTTTAACCTGCAATATCATCAAACTCGGGGTGGAGAAAATAGTTCTATTAAATAAATGGTGGATGTTTACTGCAATAATCAATTTTGATATGGTCTTTTCACACAACTAAACTTGTATAATATTCTTATATGAAGAGTTTAATTTATTATCCACACCTTGAGGAGACGATGTCATTTGAAGTGGATGTTGAATTGGTTTCTTCATATATGGTCTTTTCACACAACTAAACTTGTATAATATTCTTATATGAAGATTCTAATTTATTATCCACACCTTGAGGAGAGTTGATGTCATTTGAAGTGGATGTTGAATTGGTTTCTTCATATAGATTCAGCATTTGGTTGCACAAAAATTAGCACAGAAATTAACAATTGTAGTGGGTAAATGCCTACATGTCACAAATTGACAAATCACTTACAATAGCCAATTCCCTATTTCTAAATATATCTCACCTAACAACAATTACTGTGTATGCGCAATCAAAGAACATTTTTAGATATGATGACATTATGCAAAGTTTGAGCATATTATAAATCTAAACAATCTCCAAAAACACCAAATTATATCACAGAAAATAAGCTAACCCTCACTCGAGGAGTCGCATCAAAATCCCCCCACCAAGGCCTCTCTCCATCTATTGGTTGTTTAACCTTCAAAAACTTAACTGCAAGAGAGAGAGCTCCAACAGTGGTATGCCAAGGCCTGCACTGGAAGTAGAGAGTTGTAATCCCTATAACACTAAAGAAATTTTCTAATCTTGTTGAAAATCTAGAGCTACATGCAATCCAAAAACCATAAAATATTGAAGAACAAGGATAAGAGACTAGAACACTTACCCATTACTTACAAAATTTCATGTTACTTGTGCTAAAGAATTTTTTGCAACATTAAAACTCTTTAATGCAGAAACAAGATATTTTTATGGATGTTGCACGATAAAAGCGAAGGCTAGTGTGGAAAGAAGAACCTAATATGCCATTAGTACCGCCAATTTTTGTTATCCATAGCACTTTAAAAAACCAAATTTAAATATCATAAAGCATATTGCATAAATACAACTGAGAATGCTACACAAACATTGAATCCATAAAATACATCCAAAATGTTATCTCCTTGAAGTTCATTAGCAAAAAGAGGCAAAACATGCTGCAACTTTAAGTTCTACACTGTTCTAAACCATACCTTTTCTCTACTACATTCAGCAGCAGTTGGGTTCCTCTTTTGCCGAAAGCCAGCATTGTGACATCTCAAGGAAGCACATAAGTTTCTTCTACCTTACTAGAAAGGAACAAGCACATAAGTTTCTTCTACCTTACCAGAAAGGAACATACATGCAGTCGCAATAGTCTACACAAGGAAGTCCACATAACTAATCATCAAAAGGTTGTATTAAATACAACATTTGGAATGATCACAATATGCATCCCCAACAATATACTAAATTGAACAAAAAAAAAACTTAAAAATGTGAAAGTTGAGCCCACAAACCAAAAAAAATTATATAGATATTAGTTAATATCTTCTTGAATGCTTTATAATGTTTTATAAATTCAGTCTACTCTAATCTCCATACCACTTCTAAAAAAATATGTTAATATCAATGTGGTGAAAATAATACCACTCCATCCCCTGCTAAAAATGTTGACATCAATGTGCTAAAAATAATAATGGTGACTAAATAGGAATTTAGAAAATTAAACATGTGTCAATTTTTCATGTTTGCTTCAAACTGGGATGACAAACTTTAATATTTAAAATAATTGAAGAAACCTTAAAAAGAGGTTTGACCTTCCAAAATGTGTCTTGCCGTAAGGTCAATGAATTTGATAGAATGCCTAGTATTAATGCAGTGTTCCATGGGGTCGTATCCCCCTGCCTAAGGGTCAGGTTTTCGAGCTCCCCCGCGCTTTGGGGACTTGGGGACAATAGTGGGTCGTTTCCCCATGCTCCAAAAAAAAGGGGACAAATCCACAAATCGGGAATGGCTGAGGTCGTTTCCACTCCAAAAAATCGATTTAAACAAAAAAAAAGAATGATAAATGATAATTTTAAAATATTAGTTATATAATATGATTCAAGTTCCACCGGTTTAGGTTTATATTTATGTTTCATTTTTGTTGGACGTCAAACCATTGAGAGTCGTCGTAGCTGTCTACCATCAAACGAACCCTTCAATTTAGTTACCAGTGGCACCATGTCGTTGTTCCATTGTGCCTGCACCGTGCCTCCATCTCTATTAGAGTTCGAAGCCCGCACCGTGCCCACTTCTGCCTTTTGTGTTGGAGTTCAAAGCCTGCACCATGCCCACTTCTACCATCTCTGCTGGAGTTCGCAGCCCACACCATGCCCACTGCCGCCATCTTTGCTGGAGTTGAAGCCCACACCGTGCCACTATTCATAACTTCCTAGTCGTTGTTCCAGAGTCGCCGTAGCCGTCTACCATCAAACGAGCCCTTCAACTTAGTGACCAGTCGCACCATGTCGTTGTTCCATTGTGCCTGCACCATGCCGCCATCTCTGTTGGAGTTCAAAGCCCGCACCGTACCCACTACCGCCATCTTTGTTGGAGTTGAAGCCCGCACCATGCCGCTATTCATAACTTCATAGTCGTTGTTCCAAAATCACCACAGTGAGTACGGCTAACAAGTTACAACCTCACTGTGTTTTTTTATTTTTTTATTTTATTTGTAAATTTAAAAAAATTATTACTGTTAGCTCAGGCTATAAGTTGTCTGTCACTGTATTTTTTTTTATTTTTTTGTAAAACACTGAAACAGTGAATAAATGTTAAAATTTTATTATTTTCATTTTATTTTTTAATTTTCGAATTTCAGAGTGTTGTTGACTATGTAAAATTCTAAAATCACTTTAATGTAATGGACCCCAAAGACCAAAAAACCAATTAATAAAACCATTTGGAGTCCCCAACACTCCGAAAAAACTTAAAAAATAAAAAAAATAAAGAAAAAAATTGCGTTTTTGGGGGTTCACTGGCCGCTTTCCTTGACCCGGTCGGCCGAACCATTTCAACCACCGAGTTGAAATTTTTTTGGCCGACTCGGACCAACTTAGCCGAGTTGGTTCCGAGCCACCCGGGTTTAAAAACACTGATTGATTCAAAGTAGGTATCAACATATTTTTGGACTCGTTGTGTGCATGCCCTCAATAATGCACTGAAGGACATTGGCAAGATTCAATGGATATCAAACTTGGTGACAGCTGCAAGAGATGTGCATATGTTTATCTGCAACCACCACACCTCCTGGACCATGTACAAGGCTCACACGAGGAAGGACTTCCTCAAGCCCACTGATACTAGATATGCTAGCTATTTTCTCTTATGGAGAGGATGCTAGAGTTACAAGCACCTCTACAATCCTTGGTTGAGAGTTCAGAGTGGGGAAGGTGGTGAGAATCAAAGATAGACACAAGGAAGAAGGTCAAGTTTCAGGTGTTGGACAATGATTGGTGGGCAGATTGTTCTTATTTGGTGTCAATCTTGGGCCCTATTGTGAAGGTCATTTGTTACATTGATTCAGATGCCCGAAGAACATAAGCTACGAACAACAATTTTAGATAAACATGTGTCCAAAATTAATGTGCAAAAAGAGAGAATGAGACAAACATGGTTGAGGTTTGGTTGCTCTATTGTTATGGATGGATGGACTGGCATCCGAAAACGCCCACTAATCAACATCATAGTGACATCTTCAGAAGATCCATTCTTTGTTATAGTTGTTCACTGTTATGGAAAGCGCAAGGATGCATCTTTCCAATTTGAGCTTCTTCGAAAAGCTATAGAGGATGTTGGGCCTGATAGTGTGGTGCAGGTTATGACAGATGAAGCAGTAGTTTGTAGATCGATTGGGTTATTTATTCAAAGAAGGTATCAACATATCTTTTGGACTCCTTGTTGTGTGCATGCACTCAATAATGCACTAAAGGACATTGGCAAGATTCAGTGGATATCAGACTTGGTGACAGCTGCAAGAGATGCGCAGATGTTTATCTGCAACCACCACACCTCCTTGGCCATGTACAGGGCTCACACGAGGAAGGAATTCCTCAAGCCCACTTAGCATGTTTGAGAATGCTAGTGATTCAAATTCAAATGGTGATATGATTGATCCTGATTTATTCATGTAGAAGCTGGATGCAAAGACTAGCAGGGCATTACCTTGAGGCTTGAGCAAAATTATGCTCATTTATCTTTTGATATGCTGATGTTCTTATGTTATTCTGACTCCATAAAATTTTGACTATTGATGTATCAAACTTTTATAATTTTATGTCAATATTCAGTATTCAATGTTCATAGTAGGAAGTGGAACATCAATATAGTTTAATAAATTAATCATAATGTATGATGTATGATTATAAATTATAATTTTAAATTTATATGATAATGATATTCAATGATCATGCTTTGCAACTTTTAAGTTTTCGTTATAAATTTGTTTCAGTTATATGATTCATCGATTTATAAAGGATATTTTATATTTATAAGCTTTTAAGACCATGACGTCCCCCCCACATTTCCTTAAAATTGGTGGGTAGCTTTTGCACAGGCCGCTCCCACGTATCCTCGCTTCCTCGTCCCAGAACCTTGGTGGAACATTGTATTAATGTATTCACAAGAAAGAAAATTGATTTCCCATCAAAAATATAGTTCATACATGTCCTAGTTAACAAATCATGATGCAAAACACAGTTTACAGAGTTGTAAAAAAACTAAAAAAATTGAAAAACAAATTGCGAGACAAGAACAAGAAAAAAGTACTAAATAGTTTGTCCTACTTGAAAATTTGGATAAGTGACTACATTTTAGAAAAACTGACATCTAGATGTATAGAATACAATAAATAGTTATATGTATAAAAGGGGTGTTGGTTCAAATGTTTAAATCAAATATTTACATATCCACGATAGTGTGCTATGGGGATTTTAAACAGTTTGTCCTACTTGACATCTAGCTGTATGGAATACAAGAAATATTTCAAGATAGAAAGGGGTGTGTGTTGTTTCATATGTTTAAATTAGATATTTAGACATCCACGATATTGTTGAAACTTGAGACACTTTTTATATGCACTGAAATTCAGGGGTACAATGGATTCTTCGACATGAAATCATCCATCAATAAGAAAGGAGTAAGGCCCACCTACTATTTGTGTCCAATTCTCCCTCAACCTAAAACATGGCTTACAATATAGAAAACAACATTGAACATATTGTTATTTTGTTACAGCTGTTAGTTAGTAACTATAATACTCATTCTCTGCCCTAAAACCACTAACTGATATTCTTTAATAATAAGAATGGAATTTTCAAGGATGATAAATTGTTGAGATTGAAAGAACATGATGTTGAAGAATTTTGGGCAGCAAGTGTAGGTGATTTCTGTTCTTCATCAAACAGCTACTAGACCATAAAGAACAATAAGACAAAGGATACAAGATATCAGCGATCAGCCAGGGACAAAACCTCTCCAATCTGAGAGGAAAACCCACGATAAATCTTCTTCTTATAGAATCTTCAATTGACGAATTCAAGGAGCTGGACCGTTGACAAAAACTTCCTCCAAGACCAAGTCAATCCTTTCCTTTACTCAAGCAAAACTTGTCTTTCAGTAGCTTCCTCTTTCCTTTGACCAAGAATTCGAACTTGCAACCTTGACTGTAATTTCAAACCCTTCTCCCTGCAACTTTTGACCTCTTGCAATTCTTGCACGTGTGACCAAACTAGGCCAAATTGGAGAGAGATTCTTCTTTGTTGACCTTGGACTTGTCTTCTTATAATTTCGACTTGCAAGAGAGATCCTTCACATGCAAAATTTCGGCTTCCTTGAGGTACACAATTCAGTCTTCTTGCACTACGTGGATGCCCTAATTTACCTCACATGTGAGAGAGAATTCAGCCCAAAAACATATCTAAATTTTTTTATTTCTTCTCTCTTCTTTCATTCTTCTCTTCCTCGCACTTCTGCTCTTAGTTTATCGAACTTTTCAGTGGATTGAATGTATCCTTCAATGAGGCCGAGGCCTCATTTATACAAGCTCCACGTCCATATTTGTAGGTTGACTTGTAGTTGCATTTACGCTGACTTGTCATGTTAGGAAGACCGACTTGTTGCATGTATTTTGACTTGGTCTTGGAGGTTTTCTTAACTCTAAGTAATTTTCTTTTACAGTATGTAACTTGCCCCAAATGGGTCTTTCATACATGACAATGACTTAATGACTTGTAGACTAAATGACAAGCCCTAGGAGCTCACAATGGGAACTAGACCTAAAAATAAACTTCCTTGAGCATGAAACCCATGCCTCAAGATCAACAATAGTAAATTTATTTTTATTATTACATTAAATACATAAAATCATGATTACATATGTCATTATGAAGACCGAACCTACTAACATATTTCAACACTCCCTCTCAACTAGGGAGGTATTCATAATCCATACAGGGTATTTATTTCAACACTCCCTCTTAACTAGGAAGGTATTCATAATCCATACAAGGTACTTGGACATTCTCAATTTGAAGAATTCTCATAAGAGTCAGATTGGTAACCCATTTGTATAGCATCATATCATCCAACATTGTCACATAGCAAGGCCTTGACTAATGACTCTATCTCTCCACAAGATAAGAGCAAAATGTTGGCGAGACCAATGATTTATAGACACCTTCATCATTGTCTCTCAAGGATCATACCCCACCCGAGTGTTCACAGGATATGTCCTTCTAGGACCATTCTTATCTTGGATTCCCAGTCCTTAAAGAATATCGGTCCTCTACGACTACTCTTATCTTGGATCCTCTACCACATCCTCAAAGAGTATCAGATGCCAGATGTTTACCCAATCCTCCATTCCTTCTTCCCAAGTGAAGACAAAAATGATGTGTCTATTTCTTCCTCTCAACTAGGGAGGATATACCCATTCCAATGAAGGAATGTACCCACTCCTATAAAAGGAATGCACCCATTCCTAAAAATGGAATGTACCCAAGCTCCCTCTTAATCAGGGACTTGTTTCCAAATTTCTCCTTAATCGAAAACTTGCTTCTAGGCTTCCTCTTAACCAGGAACCTGTTTCCAAAAACAACACTTTCTTCATTGGTGGAGATCATGGGACTTTCAGCTGCTTGTACCGCTCCTCCATTCGATGTCATGAATTTCATTTTAATATTATGGAGCCTTCATCTTTTGGGAATTTTTTGTAGGGCATCGGCCATCCATCACTTTCCTTCTTGAATCAGGGCAGTCATGTCATCCTTCCTTTCATCGGAGAGTGATCCATTCGGGACCATATCATACTGTTACCCTTTCCATATCATGTCTCCTTCAGGATCTTCCATCCCATCACATGATTTACTAGTTGTGGGTAACTTTCCACAACTCTCTCTTGGTAGCCCTGTATCAACCCATTCATATATTGTTCAAACATAAAAAATGAACATCATATCAAAGATTACCTTTTCTAACGGCCCTTTGTCATGACATTTGCTTATCAACATCCTACAAACATATATGTTGACACATCTCCAAGATATTCATTTTTCAAGGGTCTTCTTTTTTTCAGACTTTTCCAAGTTCTTCAAATCTTTCCCATGGAGATATCATAGTCAACTCTTTTAGTCATTGTGTGTTGATTTCCTTCTCCATAGTTGCATCTTTCACGATCTCTTCTTTTCTTTTTTCACATATTGCTTCCCAACAACTCCCAACCATAGTTCCTTCATCTTTGTCAACCACCTCATATTTCATATGAGGACATATTATGTTGATTTCATCAAGACAATATGTGACCCATGCCTTCATGGATTCTTTCAACGAAAGAGATTCCTTTCCTTTGATCATACTCATGAGGTAGAGTATCTATCCCTGTTATCTGCAACTATATGACATAACTTATCTTATCAAACATATGCATACATACTTCTTTCCTTCTTTTTTGTAATTTAGACTTGCTTCAGCAACTTCCTATCCTTGATTGAAAGTATTTCAACCATCTCAACATGTTGCAATCTTTCGTCATCATACCATCATTCTTTCAAACAATGAATCCCATTCAAAGTGGAATTCTTAGCAAGACATTTGCTTCTTCCAAGAGATGAACCTTCTAAGGAAGATTCCAGTGGAGGAGCTTGGTTATCCTCATCGTGCAAATGCTTCTTTCTAATAATGTATGATGAGCTCTATACTAGATGACTTTCCTTCTACCCATAAGTACTACTTATGATTCAAATGAGGTTACCAAGAGCTACTTTCTAATGATGACAGTCATAGACTTTTACTTCAGCTATCTTTCAAGCTTCTGTATGAGCTCTTGCTTCACTGCTATTATGATGCCATCCTTAATATGATGCATTCATTCATATTTCACTGACTGTAATTCTTTAACCATGGCAGAGATCTTTCATCTTCTACTTCTCCTTGCTATCGATAATTTTGTAACTACATCATACTTCTTGTACCTTCAATATTAATTAACAACTACCCCAAGCAAAGAATATGATCCCAAGTTAGTTTTCGATGATTTCTGTGCAATCAAGAGGTCTTTCTATTGTTTCTTAGGCTCAAACCCTAAATCATATTATGTCACGCAAGGGTTTATTCCATGACCTAGAATCCTTACAAACCCTAGAAATCACATCATAGGGAACAAGTACTTTAAGATTCAAGTTTCTAAATACTAGGGTTTCTTGTGAGCCATCCATAGCTCAAAAATACAAACCCTAGAGTCATAACTTCAACACTACATCATTTTATGATGGACCCTTGGCAATAATAGAAATATCATACATATACCTCATGGATACCTACGTGTGATGCCATGGTTCTTTCACAAAGAAATCTTTGTTGCCCTTCTTGCAATCTTTCAGACCTTCTTTCATTGTTCTTTTCTTGGTACTTGCTCCTTCACGAGTTTCCCTAAGACATAGACTGACTATAGCTCCTCTCTGCTACCATGATGGGTACAGGACTTCTCTGCAACAAAACCTTATTATGTAGATCCCTTTTGTTGCACTTATTTTCTGCATATAGTTCCTTAGTTCAACTGTTTACAAGAAATGTGTAGATGAGTATCAAGGCATGCTCCTTCACTAGTTTCCCTAAGACATAGACTGATTGTAGCTCCTCTCTACTACCATGATGGGCACATGAATTCTTTGCAACAAAACCTTATTATGTAGATCCCTTTTGTTGCACTTATTTTCTACCTATAATTCCTTAGTTCAACTGTTTACAAGAAATGTATAGATGAGTATCAAGGCAATTCCTTTGGAATGTCAGCCTTCTTGACTGCATTATAGAGATATATATGATCGATGCTTGAGATTTTTGTGTTGCATGGATTCGATTCACCACAAGATGCGATTAGCAATAGATAATATGGAATTCTCGAACTTCTTGAGGAGATCTATCTTTCTTAGGCTTTGTGGTTGTTGCTGATGATTTTGACATGCAAAACAGACTTCGCTTTTCTTGAATTGAGCCTACGACCTCTTGGAACAGTGATGTAGTATCACTCTAAATTTATAGAATGGGTCTACTTGCTTGGAGAAGGGTTGAGATTGTAATCAGAATTTTGCTCGACTTTGGAATGAGATTAGGTATTTTCAATGTCTCGAGAGAGATGTAGATTGTTGTAACTTATTTTTTTATTTTTTGAGATCAGACCTTGAGAATTTTATGCCCATAACTTTATAAAACTTTTCTTCTTGAACTCGCCCCTTGAGTATGTTTGGAGATTCACTGTTTTCATTGACTTTTTCTTGATGCTCCTTTTGATGCCTCTTCAAGTTGACTTTTCTTATATTACCTTAGCTCTTGATGATCTTTTTAGTGCTAGGGACCATGAGTGTCCTTTAAGTTGCCCTTCCTCAACTTGTCGCCTTAGCTTCAATGCCATGTTGAGAAATCTGGGGCAGCAAGTGTAGGTGATTTCTCTTTGATAATAGTTTGTGGTGTATTTTTATTTTTCTTGTTTAACTGCTTCTTTCATTTGATTATTATTATTATTCTCTTCATCAAACAACTACAAAACCATATAGAACAATAAGACAGGACACAAGATATAAGCGATCAGCCAAAGCCAAAACCTCCCCAATCTGAGAGGAAAACCCACGAGAAATCTTCTTCTTATAGAATCTTCAATTGACGAATTCCAAGACCTAGACCCTTGACAAAAACTCCCTCCAAGACCAAGTCAATCCTTGCCTTTACTCAAGTTAAACTTGCCTTTCAGTAGCTTCCTCTTTCCTTTGACCAAGAATTCGAACCTGCAACCTTGACCGTAATTTCAACCCCTTCTGCCTATGACTTTCGACCTCTTGCAATACTCGCACGTGTGACCAAACTAGGGAACATCGGAGAGAGATTCTTCTTTGTTGTCCTTGGATTTGTCTTCTTATAATTTTGACTTGCAAGAGAGATCCTTCACATGCAAAATTTTGGCTTCCTTGAGGTTTGCAATTCAGTCTTTTTGCACTATGTGGATGCCCTAATTTACCTCACATGTGAGAGAGAATTCAACCCAAAAACATATCTAAAAATTTTGATTTCTTCTCTCTTCTTTCATTCTTCTCTTCCTCACACTTTTGCTCTTCTTTTATCGAACTTATGGGTGGATCGAATGTATAATTGAATGAGGGTCGAGGCCTCCTTTATATAGGTTCCACGTCCATCTTTGTAGGTAGACTTGTAGTTGCATTTAGGCCAACTTTTCATGTTAGGAAGACCGACTTGTTGCATGTATTTTGACTTGGACTTGGAGGTTTTCTTTGCACAAATAATTTTCTTTTACAATATGTAACTTGCCCCAAATGGGTCTTTAATACATGACAAAAAGACTTAATGACTTCTAGACTCAATGACAAGCCCTAAAAGCTCACAATCTTAACTCAAATAAATTTCTTTTACAGTATGTAACTTGCCCCAAAAGGGTCTTTCATACATGAAAATGACTTAATGACTCAATGAAAAAAGCCCTAAAAGCTCATAATAGGAGCTAGACCTAAAAATAGACTTCCTTGACCCATGCCTCAAGATCAACAATAATAAATTTATTTTTATTATTACATTAAATACATAAAATCATGATTACATGTGTCATTACGAAGACTAGACCTAGTTACATATTTCAACACATAAAAGTAGGAAAGGAAGGTTAACCTATCAAGGCAAAAGTGAAGGATGAAGAGAAAAGCCACCTGGCTTGATTTAGGAAAAAAACACATATTTCTATCACTTTAATAGAAAAGGAATCAATTCTATTTGGTGCATGAAAAATGCAGATGACCTCGACTTAAAGGGGCTCCACGACTTGGTTGAGTTAGGTGTTTGAGACTTTGGAAAACAAAATTCAAGAGCTAGCTAGGGCTAATATAGCAAAGATTATACAAGTAGTGACACACTTTCTTAGATTCGTGTCGAAAAAGGATAATAAAGATATGCTTGAAGAAGTTTCTAGCTATGAACTTTGTCATTCTCTTCAATGAATAAGGGAAAAAGCCTACGACTTTATGGGTGGACTCTTTAGTTGTTTTTGAGTTTATCTAACCTAATGGGAAATAAACTTCTTAGGGTGGTGGAGGGGGTAGGTTAACTAGGAAAGTACTCAAGGCCATCAATGCTACATTCATGGCATTAATTCCTAAAGTTGATTGTCCACATTTTCCTATTCCTACTAGCAAATGGCATTAGTAGTTTCTTGTATCGAACCAACAACCTTGGCCTATGTCCACACCTTCTTGATAACTGTAGGTATTCCCTCAATTCCACACTCACCAATGGCCAAACTAACAACCATAGAGGCATCAACAAAGCTTTCCATTTAAGAAAAAACAAGCTTTTTTCCCACCTCCCAATAGCCTAGCAACCAACATCCTCTGAGGCAACCATAGTTGCCTACCCAACCTACACCTAATCCCAATAGAAAACAAGCCCAACCAGTCTTCAACAACATAACAATAGACCTTCCAACTTAATCTCTCGCGACCTTAGATTGTGAAGGGGCACAATTTTGATAAGGAAAATGATATAAAACCCAAAGACATAAATCACATTCAAACAAAAGAAGGATGAGCATCCAAGACCACATCTTCCTACATAATTTGACGCATAGTTTTAAAAACTGGAACTGGTGACCGGACCAGTTCACCTATCAAATCGGGTTTCAAACCTGGACTAGTAAGATCTCAATGAACTGGTCTTTAAAAAAATACATGAAATAATTAGTTTTTAATGAAAAAACTATTTTTTAAGATATAAAACCATGATTCCAAATCAATAGAGATAAAATATGCAAAGTTTGCTCATTTATATACCAGTAAAGTTTGCTCATTTATATACCAGGTAAAGGTGAATATATCAAATTGGAACCAAGTGCAATACATATACATAATCAATGAGGCTCTAAATGACCTCTAGAGTCCAAAAACAATGTTATAAGCTATGGGGTCACTGACCTACTACAAGTCTACATATCAGTGATCGACATGATCACTCCTCATCATGATCAAACTCATCACCACTAATAGACAAGGGATCATCAACATGAGCTACATAAATAATCTGGCTGAGTGCTTGAGGACTCCTAAAACTCCTCTGCAACCTTAGTAGTAGTGGTAGTAGTAGCAGCAAAAATAGACATCAAAACTACAAATCACTGATCAACATGATCACTCATGAAACTCATCATTGATTCAACGCTACTAAAATGGGGATCATCAGCAAGAGATACATAAACATCATCTCGCTCAAAGTCTTCAAACTTGGATTGCTCAACCTTATAATATGATAGAAATTGAAAAAGTTTAACATGCCTAACTAGTGATTTTGGTTTGAGTGAAGGGTTCATCTCCTTAGCCTTAAAATGTGGTAGAAAAAGCTTAGCATGCCTAACCAATTATTTTCCTTTGAGTGAATGGTACATTCTTGTTAAGGCCATGGTAGAGGAGTTCAACAATCAATATCATCAACATCAACAAACTTTAAAAATCAATGCCCACCAACATAAGGTTCTTAAAGGGCTTCATGCTCTTGATCAAATGTCAATCTCATACCCTCATGCATGATAGAATCAAATGGAAACATTGCAAACCCCCAAACCATGAAATCCTTAAAACCATTAAGTCCGCAGAATTTCGAGTGAACTCTAAATTCTAATTTCTCCGTATGAAATCCAATGAAGTTGAAACCTCTCTCAAACATCCTAAGTCATTTCATGGTAATGTTAAAAATTTAAATAGGAGGAGGAAAATGAAAAGCAAAGGAAATGTCACTTTTACTTAAAGAATTTGACATTACCATTACCATTGATTACTAGTGTTGCTAAGGTTGATATGTGTGAGGCAAATGATAGGGGAGGCATGCTTTTCTTAGAGGGGTTGTTTTTGGAAGGAAATAAACCCAAATTTCCCTCAAAATGGCATCAAAACTCACAAAACTGCATTTTGTGGGTTTTGTAGTTGACTTGGCAATAAATTGGCCGGTTTATGAAGGAACCAACCGATTTATGGCCGGTCAGACCAAAAAATCGGTGCGCCACTCAGAAAATCAGGTTTTTCAACCGGTTTGATGGTTAAGGTTAATGAACCAGTCACACCAAAAAATTGGTGCATCGCTCAGAAAATCAGGTTTTTCAACCGGTTTGATGGTCAAGGCTAATGAACCGGTCAATTTGACCAGTTTCCAGTTTAGACCAGACGATTTTGAAAACTATGGTTTAACGTAGGTTCAAATATTTCTCCACCTAAAGAACAATATGAAAACCAACCTTTTGCTACAAATACTAAATCAGCCCAAACTTTAGCCTCAACATGAATTTGACATCTTTAGGGGAATGAAAAAAATGTGTCAAAATCTTTTTGTTTCAAGCTATCAAGAATGTGCCCATTTATAGTAAGGCCATATGTGACTTCTCAACAAGAAAGAGGCAAGATCCTAAAATCATCCAAGTGGTAGGTAAGCTTCCTAACCTTGCGCTAGGAAATATTGGTACTCCTAAGTACTTTGATCAAGGTAGACCTGTTGTAGATGTTTGGACAAGGAAGATACTCATCGCAAAGTACACATTTATTTGGGAGGAGCCATTAATGTCATGACTTAAGACATCATGGAGAAGTTAAACCTTCAAAGGATGTTAAGGCAAACCCCCATTGTTATTCAAATGGTTGGCAGATCAATTATTAAGCCAAAGGGGCCTCCACAAGATGTAGTTAGGTTTATTGATTCTTGAGAAAATGCTAGGTCTATTTATTCTTGAGAAAATGCTAGGTCTATTGATTCTTGAGAAAATGAATTCACCAAGACCTTTCCTTTCCCTTACTAGAAACTCTAACTATTTCCCAACAGGGGTAATATTGGCAGTTGTCCTAGTACACCAACTTAAGCTCATTATCCTGTTGTAATATGGTGTCCCTGAGAATCTTGGTTCTCTCCATCATTTCTAGAAGGCCTTCTTTAAAATGTTTAATCTCCTCTTGAGTATGTTCCTGGTGACTATCATTGGAAATTTTTGTAGAAGAGATTGGCGAAGTAATACAATTGTCTTCCTCATGGGTTGTGGCAATCATATGAGGTTGAAGTGACCTGCTTTCGTTTCTAAGTAGCCAATAATAAAGATATGATGGGCTGGAAAATAACATCACATTCATCACTCTTATCAATAATTGTACCGATGACAATTCTCATGTGCTCATGAATGGATTTGTCATGGTATTTAATGAAAGCATCAAGGAAATAATGAAACAGGTGTAAAACAAGATCATGATAACTATAGTCAAGCATAACAACACATGACCTTACCTCTACCATTAATTTTATAATCTTGGCCCTCTTCCCCAAAGATGGATTTTCCATTTGATCTAGCCCTTGGAAGCTTCCCACAATTGGCTGAAATATTTCTCACATTATATTCCCCTTATAAGGGATTTCGGGAGTTGTAACCCTTAAAACTTCACTCAAACAATATGCAACAACAAGCCTTACCTCTCCATATTTATGCCTTAATAGCCTATACTCACCCAAGTTGGTCACTGTTGGAGCCATAACTACCAAAGTCAACTGAGAAGGTGGTTGTCCCACCATTCGTAATTACCTTGTCACCTCCTCCAATGAATTGAGGAGGACATCTTTAAATGGAGACAACGAGGACATCTTTAAATGGAGACAACTATCCAAGTTGGTCTCTTATTCTAAAAATAACTTCTTCCATCATTCTTCCCACCATCATATTGTTGCTCTGATTTAAAAGAGTGTTGGTCACTCACCCAAACAATTTGGATTTCATTGTTAACCCCTCAAGTTGGTAAGATGCACAACTCTAATACAACTATAATGTCCCTTACTAGGATTATTACAATCAGCTAATAAGAAATTCCCACATATGCTAAACAACCTCCCTAACTTTGCCCCATCAACCAATAATATTTTCCAGATTGAGCCAATCTTCCATTCAAATAACCAAACTACTTATTGACACATTATATACTTGCAACCAAGAACAAAGCTCGAAATATGCCAAACATCCTCAATACTACCCCTTAATCTCATTAACACAATTTGCCAAATCGTTTGTAATCAATCACTTTATATGCATATCAAATAGATAGATGTCATTAGAGTCTTTTTACATATACTTGGCATACATAGTAAGATGGAATCCTTACAAAATGGTTTCCAATCATGAACAACAATCAAGCCATTAGTATTATTAAATGGAGGTCTGAAATTTTACAAGCAATGATTAATGGTTGTAGCATTGCACTGAGAAGTATGGTCATTCAAAAATAGATGTTGCCCCAAGTGAAATTGTTGTCCAAGAAATATGTTTGCCAATAAATAAATTGCAGCCTCCTTAACAATTTGGCCTACAATGGGTACCAACTTAGCCTTGTTGAATTTTGTAGCTATGGCCGATCTTCATAATTAATATTTTTGCCCTTGAAATATACATAACGAAAAAAATTAAGGCATGTTCTCCATGTCAGTTACAAAGTGTTAAATTTCATTGAAACTCTACAACCACTTAGATGAATAACTGAAAACAAGGCAACTAAATACTGAAACCAGATTTACATTCACCAAAATACAGAGTTTCATAACAACTTATAAGCAGCGGAATACCAAAGATAAAAACACAATCACATAAATTGACACGCTTGTTTACTCAAGAAACCTAAAAGAGAAAACTTGTTATCCTTGTTGTGGTATTTTATTGATTGTTCTTAAGCAATTTGGTCTATTACAAGGTAAATTATCTCTAAGAAATCATCTAAACTAGAAGGATTTAATAGTAGGACATACATGAGTCTTGCACCAAGGGGTAACTCATCCTCTTTTTGCTTCTACTTCTGCTATAGCACTCCACGTCTCTCTCTCTCACACAAAGATATTCAATAGTTTCATTAGTGCTCATTCACCTTTCTTACTTTGTATTGCATTTAAATTTCAAAAAACACATATGATGTAATGATAAAGCAACAAATGAGTTAAATAAAATGGGCATGCAACCATATAATTATGCAGTAACAAACTAAATTTCCCTTATACATACCTCTTTTGCCTTTGACCACAAACAAGTAAAATTCCCCAATTACATACCTCCTTTGCCTTTGCCCACTACACTTGCAAATTCCACATCAGCCCTAAACCCACACCATGGATCGTTAAGATCTTTCTTGATTTCTCCATCCATTGAATATATATAACAAACAAAAAAAAAGACACAACAAAAACAATATATCAAACCAAAAATTCGCATGCCCATGCTCACAAATTCAAAGATATAAAAGCCACAATAGTTTAAAAAAAAAAACTAAAAAATACAACAATAGCAAAAAATAGGACCAACAACTAAAAAAAAACATAAAAAGACAAACAAAAATATGTTTTACAACCCCAAAAAGTGTCCACGGCCAACCAAGGGAACCCTGCACATCAAAAAATATAGTATTAAATAGAGAATAGAAAATATTATGAAAAATATTAAATACATGGAAAATATTGTGAGAAATATGAAACAAAGATCAAAATACTTCATCAAAAATCTTAAACAGAGACTAAATATCTTATGAATAATCTTATGCACCAAAAGATACATCTTATTCAAACACCAAAAATCTTAAACCATGTATAGGTAAAGAGGGAAAAGAACTAAAGTGTTTGCAACCAAAAGATTTTGTAGCAAATTATGAATGGATTTTGCACCAAAGGAAAACTCACCTCCACCTTTGGCTCTGCACTCCAATATATTGCCTCTCTCGTGAAAAATATTTCAGTAGTTTCATTGGTGATCCTCTATGTTACTTTACCTACATTGCATTGCACTCACAATTAAACAAATGACCAATAATGTAAGATGTCTCTAATTTAAACAAAGATGTCTATGGGACCATAGTTACACTGGAACATTCATCTTTACCTAGTACATCTATGGAATCTTGGACCATTGGGGACCTACATTTATCTCCCACCCACTACACCAAACAAAAATCAAACCATAAAACATTAAATAAAGATCAAAATATCTTATGAGAAATCTCTAATAAACACCAAAAATCTTTACCTAGTACATCTATGGAATCTTGGACCATTGGGACCTACGTTTATCTCCCACCCACTACACCAAACAAAAATCAAACCATAAAACATTAAATAAAGATTAGAATATCTTATGATAAATCTTTAATAAACACCAAAAATCTTATGAAAGATCTTGGACCATTAAGACCTACATTTATCTCCCACAGATTAAACCAAAAAAAATGTTAAACCTTAGAATATTAAATAAAGATCAAACTACCTTATGAGAAATCTTAAAAAGACACCAAAGAACTCATGAAACTATTAAACAGATAATAAAAATTATTACAAGAAATCTTCAACAAAGAACAAAAATATTATGTAGAATTAAGTACATTTTATTCAAAGACCAAAATCATAAACCCTAAATAGCTAAGGGAGGATAACTTTTTTATTTGAAATGAGAACAGTTTCATAGTGTAGCATACATGAGTTTTGCACCAAATAGGAACTCACCGTCTACCTCTACCTCTATTGCAATAGCCCATGTCTCTTTCACAAAGATATTTCAAGAGTTTCATCAATAATCCTCCATTTACCTTTATTACCTACGATGTATCACATCTAAATTTAAACACATTAGCCATGCTCACAAATGTGAAGGAAAAAAATAACGTTATCAGCAACATTGAAAGATACAAACAATAATAGCAAAAAACAAGAGGAAAAATAAAAAGGAACAAATAGAGATAAACAATAAAGACAAACTCTACTTTGCAACCCCAAAGAGCATCCACAAACCAACAAAGAACACCCTGCATAGCACAAACTAAAGCATTAAAAAGAGACTAGAAAATCTTGTGAGAAATATTAAATACACACAAAGTATCTTAAAAAAAATATGAAACAAAGTCCACATTATCCTATGAGAAATTTTAAACGGAGACCAAAAATCTTACAGGTAATCATATGCAAAAGCTATGTTGCGAAGAAACGTGGGTTCGGAGGCGGGTATGTCATTTTTTGAAACAGGGTGCGTGGGTTCGTTAGGGGTATATTATAATTATGTATATAATATATAAATATTATATTTTATAAATTATAATATATATGAATTTGTACATTTTTCAACTTTAAACAAGAAAACTAAAATATTTATGATTTAAACTTTACATATTTAAACATGCACATCATTGAACATTCAACATTCACAATGAAATTTCAAAATTTCTAGTTTGATATCAAGTGAAAATTGGAGTTTACATAATAATAAGAATCATTATATGTCCATTGTCATACTACATTCAAAATTTGCCTGAAGGCATCTCCAAACAAGAACTAGGAAATTTTAAAATACTAAAATAAAAATAGCTAATAGTGAACAATGGCTTCCTCAAGCCATGTCATCAACATCCATGTCATCAGCATCACTCAAATCTTCAATTAGCATGCTCTCCAGGTAGGAATCACTCTCATCTTGAGGCTCCTGCTCATCCATAGCAACTGGAGGTAGCTCAATAAGACCATCTAGTTGTATCTCCTCGTCCACACATATAGCATCATCTGTGTGTTGGTCCCATCTCTTGAAAGGACCCTCCTTGTACCCAGGGTCTTTTCGAGATATGAAACAAAGTGTTCTATGAATGTACACTAAGTTCTCTGCCTTCTTTGAGCCCAACCTATTTCTCTTTATTAAATGGATAAAGGCATAAGTGCTCCAATTCCTTTTGCAAGATGAAGAACTAGCTGCCTAGTATATTAGGGGAAGCCCATTAAATTAATTAAAAATTTAAAAATAAAAACTAAAATGAACCCAAAGAACCCGATTTTGGGGTTCCATGAAAATCAAGCAAAAGTAGGGTTTATAGGGAGAAAACGTAAGAAGAAATGAATCAAAAGCAAAAGGGAAAATGTGAGACTAATATTTGGAGAGGACATGTGAATGGAAGAAATCGCTTCCTAAATGGAAAAAACATAAGAAGAAATGAATCAAAAGCAAAGAGGAAAATGTGAGACTAGTGTTTGGGGAGGACAAGTGAATGGAAGAAATCACTTCCTAAATGGAGAAATCCCTAACAAGGGAATTCATGAGGGAAAAGGTATTGAAAGGAACATTGCATGCATGGGTAGGGAACATTGCTTGCATTGCATGTTTGGCATGCATTTGAGCTTCATTCTAAGGCATGTGCAAAAAAACACATAAGGAAAAGGTGGTATTAGCGACTATCCTTACTCTACTTTAAGAAGTGGATCAAGGTTCAATCCTTGAAAGGAACAAATGTATATGCAACCTATATGGTTGAAAATGTCATCTTCACATGGAAGTTTCCTCAAAGCGTTGATAACTAAAACATTTCATTTAGGTTTCCTAATTGTCATGAGATGAATGCATTTATGGAGAGACTACCCTAGATAGAACATAACATGGATTTCAAAGAAATAAGAATGGTTGCTAGTAAATAATAAAAAATAAGATAAGGCCAATGTCCAACAAAGGACCATAAATAGGTCAATGGGACTACTAGCTACAACAATGTCAAAAAACTACATATGAGTAAAATCGGAACAGATTTTTGAGGTTGAAGAGGCAAATTCCAAACATAATGTTGGACCACAAAGTAAGCAAACCCCTCAAAACTATGATGAGGATAGAATTGGGGTAGGAGATGAGCTCGAAACCACCGAGAAATGTCCTACACACCTGAAGCTTTGAAAAGGATCCAATGATAGAAACCTTGTTCACATCATTCAAAAATTTCTGTTGCAGGAAGGATAGTATGTAAACTTAATTCTTGTTGAAATTGAAAAGGTTGAAAAATGTCCTTTTCCCAAGTGGATGGTGAAGGAAGATAATGAGATTCATTTGACAAAGCAAGTGCATGGGGCATAGTTTGGGCATCCATTGTACTCCAATTCACAATTGGGATTGCCTTTGCTATGACCACCTATGCTTCCACTATCTCAAAGGGAGCCATTAAAGTTTAAACATAAGAGAGGATCATACCAGTCTCCATTATGATGAAATTATGGGCACCAAAGTATTCCAAACACCAAATTTGCAACTCAATCACCAACAAGGAAAGTGTGAAACCTTCGTATCAAACTTTAACACCCTTTAGGCTGATGATGGTTGTGATGAGGCTCATTCATGAGCTCAGTTCAAGGCATATGAAATTGCAGGAACTTTGAAAAATAACTATGTGAATATATTATTGATGCTCTTATGTTTTCATCAAGCATGTGACCATTACCTTCTTTTTAAAAGTTGCTTATCAGTTTCTACTTTGAGATCTTTTGCAGAAGCAACAAGGTGTTAAATTTCCATGAAACTCTACAGCGACTTAGATGAATAACTAAAAAAATGAAACCTAGTTAATTTTCACCACGATACAGAGTCTCTTAACAATTCATATGTAGCAGAATCAAAACACAGAGATAAAAACACATCACACAAATATTGACACACTTGTTTTTTGAGGAAAAACAATAGGGAAAACCCACTTGCTTGATGTTGTATTTTACTAATTATCTTGGAACAATTGAATCTATTACAGAGCAAACTGTCTCACTTGAGAAAGCATTCTGCTTTACTCACAAATCTCAACTAATATGGTTGATCTCAGTTAGCCTTGATCCAACTTTATCTCGACCCTCTAGCACACAATTGTTCCTTTGTTGCGTCCTTGACTTGCTCTACAAAACCTGCTCTCTTCAGCATGATATCTACACATTAGAGGCTCCCCTTATTTCTTGCATTGATATCCCATTTCGTAGTGCACTTCAGCCCCTATTTCTTAGGGCACCAGCTCCTCCTTCCTGCGCACAACTAGCTCCTAAATACTTGTGCACTTGTTCCTCCTATTTCTTAGGAAACAAGTTCTTTGCGCTCTCCACAATCAAGACTCTTTCACAAACTTGTGAGTCGGCTTGTCTCACAACATTGTGCACAAAACAATGAATTTCTTTGTGCCTTTGTCCTCCTTATAGGCCCAATTCGAACATGCAAGGAGGCCCAGTTCAAATTTAAAACTCGAATTCCGATTGACGAGTTAACTGAGAGTTCTTCTCATCCTTACTCCAATTAACACTAGAGCTCCTAACTTGCCTTTCCTTCAATCAAGACTCAAGGCTGACTCACTCTCACTGAACTGCAAAATGCCACCTCATTCTGTAATCAACCTGATGAAGACTCCTATATAACTGAAGCTTCAACTCTACGCATGTTGACTAGATAATTATACCAGTAAACAAGAAATAACTCATCCTAATTGCAGTCTAACACATGAGGACAATTCGAGGTCTTCATTGGCTAAAGGCAAAAGCCAAAAGACCTTGCTCATTAAATTTTCAACGCTCCCCCTTAATGAGGAAGGTATGTCTAGAAGAAACTCTTCCACCTAGATCTGTCTTCAACACCAAGTGTAGGAGGTAAGCCTTACCTCTGTTGAAGATGACATCATAACACTTGTCCTCAAGGGTAGCTACTGAAACAAGATTCTACTTCATGCCTAGAACATTAAGGACATCTTTGAGATGAAGAGGATTACTCGACTCCCTTTGAAAACTGACAGTACCAACTCCTCTAATCGCATACATGCCATCATCTCCTAGCTCAATCTGAAACTGCATATCCTTCTCCTTCAAGTGATTGAAATCTATGTTGAATGAAATGTTGGCCTAGAGTGCGTTTTAGCCCAAAAAGGGAAACAAAACATGGAAATGTGTGTGGTACAGGCCTAAAACGTGTTTCAAGTCATACAGACAAGTTTCACGAGGTTGAAACGCGGCCCAAACAGCTTAAAACACGTTTCAAACCCGTACAACTATGTTTCTAACAAAAAATGGTGATTTTTTTTCTTTCTGCATTTTAACTTTTTTATTTGGCGATTAAAATAATGTGTGGATGTTTATAGATGTCTCTTGCCAATTAAAAAAAGGCACTCGCCTCATTCCCTCATCATGCTATTGAGCAAGTTGTTTGACTTGGAAAGGGGCAAACTTAAGAAAGGAGAAAAGAGGAAGAGAGCAATGATTTATCAAGGTTGTTTTTGGATATTACTACTTTCATTATGTGATGATTCATGAGTAAATGCAATGTTAGTATGTTTCATCATCATGTATAATTGATAGACTTATAGTTTATGCAATGAAATTGGACAATGTAATCATAATGTAATAATGTATCATGTATGACTATTATTTATGATTGCACATAACATATATATATCGCATTTCCCCATTTCCAAAATTTTTGGGGGGTCAAGGTTCATACATGTACCTGTTTTGAAAGCTCGTACTCATTTCCTCTTATTGTGCAACTTAGGTTGAAATACTTCTTCCCAGTCATGTGGAAGGATGCTCCTGAACCAATATACCATACATTGTTGTCTGTGGAACTTTCCATGCAAGTCATCAATGAGAAATATTTCTCGAACTAAGCAAAAAATGCATCTACCTTCGATAATACAACTACATGATCCTTATTGGACTCCTCCTTCTAATTAGGAAACTTAGTGGCATAGTCCCCAAACACATGGCAATGGAAGCAATTGATCTTGCTCTAATCCTTTTCTTCTTGCCCTTTTGACTAGACTCAACCTCTCCTTGGCCCTTCTTGCCCTTGGCTCTGCTACCTTTGGCTGCCAAGGCAAAGTTGTCCTTATTCTTTGCTGGAACTTCTCTACTAGCTCTCGTTCCTCTCCAAATTTCTTTTTGAATGCAGTCACTCCATAACATTTCCCAACTGGGAATACTCTCTCTACCACTTACTACATCTCGAAACTATACCAAGACTTATGGAGTCCCAAAAGCGCAAGACTCACAAGGTCACTGTCCACTACAGTCACGCCCACCCCAACTAGCTCATATCAAACCTGAGTGAACTTCGAAAGATATGTGATGACGGGCTCTCCTTTGCTCATTCGACTACTACTTCGAGCAAGCTTTGTGGAATCACAGGAACCCTTATACAAATCTAAGATAGCTTTAAACATCTCATATGTTGTCTTCTTCTCATGGATAAGAGGAATAAAATGATCTTTGATCCCCTCAATAATGATCTTCCTCACCTTGGTGTCATTCTTGTTATGTTGGAGCAATTGTTGGGCATATTGAGGTGGAGCTATCACCTGCTTCACATACTCGAGCACTCCATTATCTTCCAACACAACTGAGATCTGCTCCTTCCATGAGCAAAAATTTGAGGCTCCCCCTAGACTGTGATTTGACCTTAATCCTTAGAATGCCATGCTGCTATCCAGAGAACTGCGCTGCTCTTCAAGCTCTAGCACAAGCCTTCCGCTTAATCTTTGTTGCCCACAAACTGATCAATTTGGCGTTGGTCTTTACACTGGTCTTTGCTCTGATACCATGCTAAATTTCCATGAAACTCTGCAACTACTTAGATGAATAATTGAAAACTGAAACCTAGTTAACTTTTACCAAGATACAGAGTCTCTTAACAGTTCATATGCAACAAAATAAAAACACAAAGATAAAAACACATCACACAAATATTGGCACACTTGTTTTCTCAAGAAACCCAACAGGGAGAACTTGCTTGCTTGATGTGGCATTTTATTGATTGTCTTGGAACACTTGAATATATTACAAACCAAATTGTCTCACTTGAGAATGTGTTTTTCTTTACTCACAAATCTTAGCTGATGATCTCAGCTGGTCCCTAATACTACTTGATCTCAGCCCTCTAGCAATTGGCAATCCTATTTCTTGCATTGATCTCCTATTTCCTACCACACTTCAAGCCCTATTTTCTAGCACACTGGGGCCCTATTTCTTAGCACACTTCAACCCCTATTTCTTAGGACCACAACTCCTCCTCCTTGTGCACAACTAGCTCCTAAATACTTGTGCACTTGTTTCTCCATTTCTTAGGAAACAAGTTCTCTACACTCCACAATCAAGACTCTCTCAAAAACTCGTGACTTGTCTTGTCTCACAACCTTGTGCACAAAACAATGAATTCCTTTCTGCCTTTGTCCTCATCTTTATAGGCCCAATTTGAACATGCAAGGAGGCCTAGTTCAAATTTAGAACTCAAGTTCTGATTGAAAAGTTAATTGAGAGTTCTTCTCGTCCTTACTCCAGTCAACACTGGAGCTCCTAACTCGTCCTTCAATCAAGGCTGAAGGCTAACTCACACTAACTTCACTCCTTTGTGCCTTTGTCCTCATCTTTATAGGCCCAATTTGAACATGCAAGGAGGCCTAGTTCAAATTTAGAACTCAAGTTCTGATTGAAAAGTTAATTGAGAGTTCTTCTCGTCCTTACTCCAATCAACACTGGAGCTCCTAACTCGTCCTTCAATCAAGGATGAAGGCTAACTCACACTAACTTCACTGCTAACTGCTACCTCATTCTATAGTCAAACTAATCAAGACTCCTATATAACTAGAGCTTCAACTCTCCGCACGCTAACTTGATGATTATTCCAGTAAGCTGGAAATAACTCATCCTAACTGTAGTCTAACACGTGAGGACATTTTGAGGTCTTCACTAGCTAAGGCAAAAGCCAAAAGACCTTGCTTGCTACATTTTCAACACAAGGAAACTACCGAAATAAAATATAGATAGATTCGATAAATTATTTGGAAGGTTCATTGGCTCTTCAATAGATTCAATAAATTATTTGGAATTGGCTTTTTGTGTCATTTGTAATGACATTCCTAAATAAGTGCGTGTCACTATTTGCAGTCATGTATTTTGCAATCAACGAATATGAGATCACCTTAGTAGGTGGTACCATTTTCCCTACTCTAGTCTACAAAAGTCATCTGAAAAATGTTTCGGTGTTTTCTCTAATTGCCTTTAAAAATGATTCGGTGTTTTCTCTAATTGCCTTTAAGCATTGCACTTTTGATTGATCTCAACAAGTTTAGAAGGGATCAGTGGACTACATAATAACATCTTCAAGGTTAAACAGTTCATTCAAACTTCTCAAGGAGACTAGGCCCTATCAAAATTTGACCTCCAACTGATTAAAGAAAGCCATTGATGATGTAATTTGTGTTCTTTGATGATGTCATCATTCATTTGGAAAAATATTTAGTTGTCCTGAAAAAGAGAGATGATATCTCTTTGAGATAGAAGCCAACACACAAGTAATCAGATTTTGACATGGCTTTGTATTTCTAAGGCAATCAAACATAAGGGAAAAGGTCATTACACCTTGGAGATCTTGAGGTGGCTTCACGGGATTAGAAACTTCATTTTAGAAACCACATGTTGAAGCAAGGATGAGATTATGGGATTTCCAAGTGTTCTAAAGAGGACCACTTGTCCCCAAGTTGGAGCCAAATGTTATAAATTATTTTGTTGGGTAAGCATAAAGGGACTTGGGTCGTATCTAAAAAAAATGAAACAATTATTATGGCTCGATGTAATAGAGCTATAGCTAGACAATGCACAATCAAAGTTGAACATACATGTTACACACGGCCTCAAAGTACAAATGCAACTACATCTCAAAAATGAAATGCTTATAGTAGATAAGGGGCAGATGTTGGTGCATAGAGACTACGTCGGATTTCTTGTTAATATTGCAAATGGAAAAATGGAGTCAAATAGAAAGAGGACTAAGCATTTTTTCAAAGTTTTCCATCATAACAAAATGACACATTGACACTAGATATTGAGCGATTGGTTTGGAGCCATGTACCTTTTTCATCAATGAATGATTATTTTTTGTACAAAGAACTATTAATGTAGTTGGTGATGATTTGATTATTAATAGTGGAGGATCCCTGGGATGAATTTCAATGAGACCCTTACACTAGGATTAGTTGGAATGAGACTTTTAGATCAAGAGCACAAGCATGATAGAAAATAACACCACATCATGTTGAAATTTTGCAAACTAGCGCTACAACAAATAAAGTAACAACTCAAGCGATAAGCCAAAAGATCCATGGGAAAGTGTCAGCTATATTGCATGTTATTTGCATACATTTCCACCTTCAAATAACATAAGAAAAGAGTTGTATACATAGTTTTCAAACATGATAAGCAGCCAACAAATTGGACATTGTTAAAAGGACTTACCCAGTGATGCATTACTAACACATTTGGAGTCAAGGCTTGCTATACAGAGGTAATTGATGATCCAAAATACAATATAGCACCCTCAACCACTAGTATCATAGCATAAAATTTACATACAGTGTGCCCTGACTGTAGCAAGGTTCCTAGCACACCATTGTTTGAATGAATTTGAAATTAGGGTTTCTATCCAATGTTTATGTATGGAGGGTCTCATAAATTAAATTTTGTCTCAAGTAAAAATTAAAATCTACCCCACAAGCAGACGACCAAATTCCTTGGGCTTCAAGGTATTATTAAAATTGAACGTTTCCTCTAAAGTGCAAAATGGCCTACCTATTTAGAAGCCCCTCCCAAGTCTATAAAAATGAACTTGATCTCTCTGAAATTTACTTTGGCCCCTATGGAGAAATTGTCAAATCAAAAGAGAGGGTTTGGTGACAAGGGTTTTGGGTTTTTTTTTTTATTGGTTTTGGAATTTGTTTGAGCAAGGTTTCTTGCATGTGGAAGATCGAGCTTCAGGGTTGTCAACAGTTTGTTTGGATGTAAGAGTAGCACATCCTTTTATGCCCTCATTACGACTTCATTCCTGAGGCTTTCAATGTATTGAAGGAACAACTATTCAGTCCTCTTAGGGCATCAAAGTCTGCACTGGGAAGTGTCTCCCTATGACTTGAAGAAGACTCAAAGGCCAACGAAAATTGTTTCAAAACTACTACAAGCTCGGTTTCCTTTTGAAGAAGAATAATGGCTAGTATGGTGCTCTAAGTTTATCTGCCCTGCAAAGATTGTTACAAATCTACTACAAGCTCGGTTTCCTTTTGAAGAAGAATAATGGCTAGTATGGTGCTCTAAGTTTATCCACCCTACAGAAGAATGGCCTAATGAAACAAAAGGCCCTACCTTGACTCAATCCTTATACACTGAAAATTAGCAAGGAGTATTGACTATGATTACAAGAATTTATTGTGGTGTCACTATAAGAATGAAATACTAAACCTAGTCGCAATCCTGAAAACGTCATTCTTCCTTCCTTAAGGACAGAACTTAAAAGTATTATATTCCCTAAACGTATGTGCAGAATTGTTAAAGGACTTATCTAAAGTGAATGGCATATAAAATGTATGGTTCATTGGTATACTTTTGAGCAACTTTTTATTGCTAATACAAAGTTCTTACAAGTGCAGAAGATTTTCATGCATAGTGACAAGTTTTGGAAGGGTTTCATCCATTTCAGTAATTTGGCTCTTCTAGATCAGTGAAGAGTATTAACCAGTACAACTAATTTTAAACAAAGGGCTTTTGAGAGGTTCTTGAAGGGATAAATTCTGAGCATAAGAGAAAGTTTACTCGTGTGTTTGTAGGAGCTATCCATGTGGTCTTATTTGGCAACTCTGAGGTGAATCTAACCAAAGCACTACAAGATTAACGCTCGCCTATTTTGAAACATTGCATTGGAACCAGCAAAGAAGGGCAATACTTTTGTTTTGATGTCTTGATTTTGTGGCATCTCAGTCATAGTTTTAAAAAACGGCCGTTCTAAAACAGAAACGGCCGAGTTGGTCCGTTTCGATGCCCTCAGGACTGACTCAGTGGAGGAAACGGCTCGTTTGGCCAACTCGGCCGTTTCCGTATTGACTCGACCGAGTCACAAACAGCCAGCCCGTAACCCATTAAAACAACGATTTAATATTATTTTAATGAATTTTTAAGGTGTTTTTTGATTGGTTTGGACTCCAAGGTGTTATATGAATTAGCTAAATGTTATTTGGGGTCCATTTCCCCCTCCCAAACCCTATTTAACACACTAAATGCTCTCATTCTCTCACAACAATCTCATGCATTTGAGTGAGAACTTCTTTGAGGGTTAGTGAGCAGTTCTTGAGCTTGTTTTTGGAGCAGCAGTGAGGAGTCTTGGGGGAGCATTGTCGCTGGAGTGAGGAGCTTCTTGGGCAGCCATTTGGAGCAGCATTGAGGAGATGATGCTTGGAGCAAGCTTGAGGAGGCACTTTGTGCCTGGAGGTATTTTTTTTCACCTCTATAAATCTTTTTTTGCTTATTAAATTTTAGATGCATATCTAGAAAGCCTAGAGAGTGGTTTTTGTCAAGGAAATGAACATTGAATCAATGTTTTTTTTTTTCATTTTCAGATTGTTTGCTTTCATTCCCTAGTCAAAAAACGACACCTAGAGAGAGAGATCCTACTTGGGCATATGTTGAAATGGTTGATAGTCAAATGCAATGCAAATTGTTCCATAGGAAAATTAAGGAAGGTCCTGGGGGCATTAATAGGCTGAAACAACACTTGGTAGGGATTAGAGGCCAAATTAACCCATGTACCTCACCAGAAATTGGGGAGATCAGGAAGCATTTGTTGGCCAACTTTGAGAAATTTAAAGAAGATAAGGCTAGGCAAAGAGACATACAGGCTGAAATTGGGAGGAAGAGGGAGATACAAAAAATGATGGCTACCAACCCCCATTATGATTTTGAGGGTTCTTCCTCTATCCCTCAAACTAATACATCCAACCCTTTCCGATATGTTCCTCGCTCTTTTGGTTCTGTTCAAGATAAGGGAAAGGGTAGAATGAAAAAGGGTGATGTGACTATCAAAAGTTATTTCACTCCCTCCTCTCCATCAAATGCACATGGTCCTGAAGTTAGTAAAAGTCAAATGCAACCCACTTTAGATGACCATTGGAAAAAAGAATTGGGGGAGACTGCTTGTGAGTACATAGCTAGATGGTGGTATGATGTTGATATCCCCTTTAATGATGTTCATTCACCATATTATGAGCCTATGTTTGATGCCATGCATGCTGCTAGAAAAGGCTTCAAAGGCCCTATTATGCATGAGCTAAGGGGGTATCATTTGCAGAAAGAAATTGAATCCATTAATGAGTATTTAAAAGAGTTCAAGGACTCATGGGCAAGAACAGGATGTACCATCATGTCAGATGGATGGATTGATCAAAGAAACCGTACCATCATAAACTTTCTTATCTTCTGCCCACGGGGAACCATGTTTTTAAAATCAGCTGATGCATCTGATAAGGTAAAAGATGGGCAATTGTTGTTTCAGCTATTGGATCAGGTTGTTGAGGAGGTGGGGGTGGATAATGTTGTTCAAGTCATCACAGATAATGCTTCTAACTATGTTCTTGCTGGTAAACTGTTAGAGAAAAAACACAAGACCATCTTTTGGACCCCATGTGCTGCACATTGCATAGACCTCATCCTTGAGGATATTGGAAAAATAGAGTGGGTCAAAAACACTATAGATCATGCCAAAAGCATAACAAAATTTATCTACAATAATACATTGATTTTGATCCTCATGAGGAAACACACTGGGGGCAAGGATATTATTAGGCTTGCCATCACTAGATTTGCTACACATTTTTTGACATTCCAATCTATGCTTTCCCAACATAGAAACTTGCAAAAGATGTTTTCCAGTGATGAATGGAATCAAAGAAATGTGTCTAACAAACCGGAAGGCAAAGAATTGAAAAGGAAATTCTATGAAGAAGATTTTTGGAGAAAGGCAGCAGAGATTGTGAAGCTTGTTGAGCCACTAGTTAAGGTGTTGTGATTGGTGGATGGGGAAAGGTTGGCTATGGGCTTCATTTATGAGGTTATGGATCAAGAAAAGGAGCAAATAAAAACGGTATACAAGGATAGAGTGGCAAAGTATGGGCCCATTTGGGAAATCATTGATGAAAGATGGAACAATCAACTCCATCACCCTATACATGCAGCTAGGTATTTTTTGAACCCACGGTATCATTATAAAGCTAAGGAGTCAGGAGCTTTGAGGGGGGAGGTCAGAGATGGACTGATTGATTGCATTGATCGCATGATCCCATTGGAGTCTGATCAGCTGGAGATACACCGATAGGTCACAACCTTCAGCAATGCATCAGGGACCTTTGGGAAGAACCTAGCAAAGATTGCAAGAGAAGTAGATGAGCCAGGTAAACAAAAATTTCAATTTTCAATTTCTTAATAGTTTTACCTTTTTTTTTAAGTTTGTTAAATCGTTTATAATTTGAAAGTTAGATATAATTTGTAATTTTGTTGAGCTAACTCATTACACTCCTATGTTTTTTGCAGCACAATGGTGGGAGAACTTTGGTGGCCATTGTCCTGAATTGCAAAAGTTTGCAATTCGTATTTTAAGTCAAACTTGCAGTGCATCTGGGTGTGAGCGCAATTGGTCTGTCTTTGAGAGGATTCACACAAAGAAGAGAAACCGTTTGGATCAAAAACGGTTAAATGATCTAGTTTATGTCCAATACAACCTCCGGCTCAAACGAAACCATTTGCTGGACAAAAGACCTGATTAAGATCCCATTGTGTTGGAAGACATTGATCCAAAATCAGATTGGGTAGTGGAGAGTCGTCCAACAGAGTTTGATCCTGATGAGGATCTTGATTTAGATTTAGATATCGATACATCAGTTGAACTTGAACATGTTGTTCAGTTGAATGCAGATCCCAATCCACCAGCCTTAGTCTCACAGCTAGCAAGGACTCCAGTTGTAGGTGCTTCCTCTGCTCAACCACGACAGAAGCGTAGCCGCATATCTACTCTATCTCAGCTTGCATCTGCTGCAGTTGCACAGCCTGCTAGTGGTACCACTTCTACAGTTGCAGTTGGAGATGATGATGATGAGGAGCCATGGGGCCCCCTGTCTGACTTTGATGATGATGATCTAGAGATTGATCGACATGATCTTGGCTCCTCTGGCAGTAGCTATTAGCCAGTAGTACTAGTACTGGAGTCTGGTCACCGTCACAGTTTACTTTTGCTGTAGAGGCCATTTCTAGCCTCCTTGGTTATGTGTTTTTTGTTTTGAGTCTTTGATCATGTATGACGGTTGACTATGTATTGCCATTGGGTACCATTTTGATATAATGGATTGGTTCATGAGCCTACTTTGATCATATGTTGTCTTCCATCTATATTATAATGCTGTGTATTTGGAAACATGAATGAAAATCTTTAAAATTATGTTTAAAAGCTTTAAAATTATGTTTTTTTTATAAAAAATAAATATTTAATGGATTTTTACAACGATCGAGTCATTGAAATCGAGCCGGCCGAGTCATTACAGTTTCGGAGTCGGAATCGAAGTCGATCCTCGGCTGAGTCGGAGTCGGAGTCCGAGTTTTAAAACTATGGTTCGATTACACAGGAAATAGACTAGATTGAATGTGCACACAGGCACTTCTGTTCACTGTCAAAAGAAAGCTCTCTGAACCAGCTTTCCAACGCCTATCACGGTTCCAAATTTTGACTCCGGATGCCCTTGTTACACCGAAAACAAAACTGCCTATGACCTCCAGAATCTGCATACAAAAACTAAAACCGCTTTCCTCCTGATCAATGAAGAAAACTGCCTTTTAAAGGCCTGCAGGTACATCAAACCACCTTTAGCTGAATTGCAAATGAATAGGTTATTTTCTGGATGAGTTTTAGAGCTCGGTCTTGTTGGCAATTGACACCTAGGCTAGGTTGGCATGGTCATCGCAATAGTTGTTTTAACAAAAACCATATAAAACCCAAAAATACCATATGATAACCCCGAAACCATTGACGGAGGGCTAACGGTTTCATGTGACTGGCAATAACTGCGGTTTGGGCTCCGGCATTTCCGCTGATCGTTCACCATGACGGTTGGCAGTGGCGGTTATCTCGGCGCTCACATAGCGCTGTGGTTAGGGTGGCGGTCAACTCACTGTGGTTAACCCACTTCTGCTCACATGCCATTACCTCTGCGGTGGTGAGAACTGGTGGTTTGTTGCTGCGGTCTCCCTGTTTCCGACTATCTATCCATGCAACATGTTCACATGACCTCCCCTGTAGTTAGGCTAGCCGTGCGGTCAGAGGTGACGGTTTATGACTGTCCATTGTATTTTGTATTGTTTTATAATGTTTAAACTATGCTGAGGGGGGTTTAGAGCTAGGTTTTTTAATGTTAATACATAGTTTGGTAATGCGATGGTTTGGAACATATGTTTAGGTCTTTAGCATTAGGTTTTTTTTAATGTATTTTGGTATTAATACATTTGTAATGTATTAGGTTAGGGTTGCAAACTTAGGTTTAGGTTTAGACGTTTAAGTTTAGGATTACATTTGATTTTTCAAAAACCCATGTACAACATATTGTCACAATGTGACATAAAACCATATACACATCGTCGACACTAGCTACCTTTGCAATGACAACCCTGACGACATATCGAACCTCTGTAATAGACGACACACCTATGTAGATGATCAACTTGCGAGTGGATGACAAAAGCCAAATCCTGCGAGGCGAACGACAAAAACATGTCGTTGACCAAATCCTGGCGGAACTGACGACAAACTCATGCCTACAACTAGGTGCTAAACCATCTCAACTAAATGCCATGAAAAACCATATTACCTGAACAACCTGATCCATAACCAACATTGTTGAAGCTGACGACACCAAACTGAATTAATGACGATACTGAACACTGACAATGACCTGTGCAACTGATCTTACAAGATCCTCCTGGATCAGCAGGAAAGTTCATTTCTCCATTTTCTTGGTTTTGTAAATTTTGGACAACAGTCATGGTCATGTTCTTAAGGATAGAGGATAGACTGGATGGGATATCCAACTACGCCATTTGGAAGGACATAATTCAGATAGTGTCTGAGGAGGCAACAATTTGGGACATAGTGCGACAAGTGGTTGTACTTCCTACCGCTGCAAATGAACGTGCTGAATTCACAAAAAATAATATAAAGGCAAAAAAGATTTTGATGGATAGTCTGAAGGATCATGTGGTTCCTCAGGTGAGAGGAAACACATATGCATATCAGATGTGGAAAATTTTAACCACTCTCTATCTTGGCAGGGTCAAATAGGTAAGTGATGATTTGACTGCTATTGGTGAGGCAGTTGCACACACAGAGTTTTGGACTTCCTAAGTCTTGGGAGGTCTTTGGAGATGCTGTTACCTCTAGGGAGAATCTTCCCAATTGGGACAGTTTCTGGGATGATTGTGTGCAACATGAGATACGAAGACTGACAATGGTGGGGTGAAGATAGCAGATGAGGAGGATGTAGCCTTGACAGCCAGGGTGAAGAACAAAGGGAAGGCAAGAAAGGGGCCTCATTAGATGGGGCTAAGGGAAAATAGAAGAAGAAGAAGAAAGATACGGATATGTCCAAAGTCAAATGTCGGGCATGTCAAAAGATGAGACACTGAGACACTATGTTGCTACGTGTCCTGAGAGGAAGAATAAGGGGAAGAAGTGTACTGCAGCTTCAGTAGAGGTGGAGCAATTTGCTTCACAGTTTGACCAGGACTTTGCATTTATTACTTCTACATCTAGTAGGAGTACATCATTTGATGTGTGGTAGATAGAAAGCGAGGCTTTTTGCCATATTACAGGTGCATAGGAGTTCTTTTCAGAGCTTGCAGAGAGGGCACTTGATATTGAGAGTGTACTAGGAGATGACTACACTGTGAGAGTTGTTGGTGTGGGGATTGTGATCTTTGAGAGTGAGTTTTTGCCTCCTTTGAAGGTCATGGATGTTTTGTATGTTCCGAGGATGAAGAAGAAATTGATTTCAGTGTCTGCTATGGAGGAGAAGGGGTTTGACGTCACTTTCTCAGGAGAGCAGGTATTGATGCATCCCAGGGGAGCTTCCATCGCTTCAGCCAAAGTGATTGGAGTCCGCTCTGGGAAACTATAAAGGTTCAATTTTCAGTCGGCAGGACTCAAGAGCATTGGTGAGTAGCACTTCCAGTAGCACTCACACTAGTACCACCAGCAGTAGAGACTCGTGCGAGTTATGGCACTGGAGGATGGCACATATGCATCATGGAGCTTTGAGACTATTGAGGGAGATCACTATTGGAATTCTTGATTTTGTCGAACATTATGAGGTCTACAGACGATCTGCTTTGGGAAAGTACACCAAGTTCCCATTCCCAGCGAGCAACAATAGATCTACAGGTATACTAGACTTGATTCATACTGATGTTAGCGGCCGTATGTGTCATGTGTCTTTGGGTGGTTATGAGTATTATGTTATATTCATTGATGACTACTCTAGGAGGACTTGGATATAGTTTTTGAAGACCAAGGGTGAGGTCTTTAGTCGCTTTAAAGAGTTCAAAGCTCTCGTGGAAAAGCAGACATGTAGGAAGATTCGGGTCTTGAGGTTAGACAATGGTGGTGAGTATATTGATGGTGGGTTTTTTGTGCACAGGAGGGCATTAGGAGAGAGTTCAAGGTTCCTTACAACCCCCAGTAGAATGTGGTGTCTGAAAGGAAAAAACAGAGCTATTGTTGGTGCTGCTAGAGCGATGATTTATGATCAAGGGTTGCCTTTATTTTAGTGGGCTGTGGCATGCAATACTACTGTTTATCTTTAGAATAGGAGTGCTCACAGAGTATTGGGGAATATGACTCTGGAGGAGGCTTTCACTGGAGAGAAGCCTCATGTGGGACATCTTCGTATCTTTGGATGTCTCACATAATCTTATATCCCCAAGGAGCAGAGGACGAAGCTGGAACCCATGGTAGAGAAGGGTATCTTTATGGGTTACAACGAGACTTCGAATGCTTATTGGATCTTCATTCCTTCTAAATGGAGAGTGGTAATTAAGAGGGATGTGAAGTTCGAGGAGGAGAGGGCCTATCGGAGATCATGGGAGTATGATGAGAGAGAGTCACAAACTTCTCCTCAGTAGGGAGTTCAGGTACAGGGAGTAGGACGTCAGGGTTTTGGATCGACTGGTACAGGAGGTACTTCAGTGTCAATGGCATCTGGGGCACCAGTGGCGAGTTCACCGAGCACTTCTTTAGGGAGTCTACTGGTACAGAGTTCACATGGCTCTTCAGTTGACACAGGCACATGTGCCAGTACAGGTTCTTCGAGGACAGGTGCTGGTACAGGACACCAGGGTCGGTAGACCTTCAGGTTCACCAGACTGGGGGTAGAGGATGAGGTTCCCTATGGGGAAGCTTCTTTAGGGAAGAGAAGGCCGAAGTGGCTTCAAGACACCTTGAAGTAAGTAGAGTCCGTTGGTCCTTCGAAGAGGGTGAACAAGGAGAGTGTGCCACCTAAGAGGTTTTGTAGTTATGTAGCCAAGGCTACCAACATTGTTGACTCTAAGCCTACAAGCTATGAGGAGGTTGTCAGCTAGGAGGTATGGAGTGAGGCTATTGTGAAGGAGTATGCCTCTATCATTAAGAACAATGTTTGGGAAGTGGTGCCTAGGCCTGAGGGCAAGTCAGTTGTGACTTCCAGGTGGCTCTACAAGATTAAGCTTGTTGCGGATGGCAACATTGAGAAGTTCAAGACAAGGTTTGTGGCTAAAGGGTTCTCAGTACACTTCTATTTGCTCCCTTATTTCTATTGCTGCAGAAATGGGTTGGCAGATCCATCAGATGGATGTGAAGACCACATTTTTGAATGGAGTTATAGAGGAGGAGGTGTATGCTGAGCAATCACAGGGCTTTGAGGTACTTTGGTAGGAGAGCCATGTATGCTGGTTGAGGCGAGCACTCTACGAACTTAAGCGAGCTCCGAGAGCTTGGTATTCGAGGATTGATACTTGCAGCAGATGGGTTTCACGAATAGTGATGCAGATCCGAACCTATACTACATTGTAGTAGGGGATGATCTGCTCATCCTTGTGTTGTATGTTGATGACTTGTTCATTACTGGGGCAGAGACACTGATTAGTGGCTGTAAGGAGGATCTTGCTATGGAGTTTGATATGAAGGACATTGGGCTGATGCATTACTTTTTGGGGCTTGAGGTGTGGCAGGAGGAGGGGCATATCTTTTTGGGGCAGGGCAATATGCTGTGGATGTGTTGAGCAAATTTCACATGGCAGATTGTAGACCCAAGTCCATACCTATGATCATCAACTGGAAGAAGCTTCATGCTTCAGATTCTAGTTTGGTGGATCCCACATTGTACAGGCATCTTATTGGGTCCTTGATGTATCTGGTCAACACTAGGCCAGATATATGCTTTGCAGTGAACACACTTTGCCAATTCATGGTTGAGACCAGGAGGGTGCACTGGGTAGATTATGATCTGGACTATAGGTGGGGAGATGGAGTGAGGTTGGCAGGTTACACAGATGCAGATTGGGCAGGTTGTGCTTCTGACAGGAAAAGCACTTCAGGGTGTTGCTTCGGATTGGGTTTGGCAGTTGTGTCGTGGTTTAGTCGAAAGAAAAAGTCAGTTGCTTTGAGCTCTTTTGAGGCTAAGTATATGGCTGCTAGCCAAGGTAGTTGTGAGGCCATTTGGCTACGCAAGTTGTTGTATGGCCTATTTGATCAGGAGTTGAGACCGATGGTTATTCACTGTGATAATCAAAGTTGCATTAAACTCACGGAGAATCTAGTGTTTCTTTACAGGTCAAAACACATTGACATTAGATATCATTTCATCAGGGACTATGTTCAGAAGGGGGCAGTGAAGCTGGAGTATATATCCACAAATGAGCAGGTGGCCGATGTTCTCACAGAGTCCTTGCCAAGAGGCAAGCATGTCCATTTTAGGGGCAAGATGGGTGTGGTGAGAAACACTTTCCTTGGTAAGAGGGAGTGTGATTTGTAATGTACCTTGGACAAGTGGCTTACCATGGTTAGTCTCTGCCTAGGGAAAAGTGTCCAGAATAATTGTTTTCCTAAGTGTGACTTTATAAGTGAAAGTGACTTTATAAGTTGTAAAGTCAATGTTAAATTATAAAGTGAAAAGTGACTTTAGACATAAAGTACAATGTGGGTACTTTATTTAATAGGTGAGTTAAAAAAATAGAAAGTGAGAATTAAATGCACATTTATTCTCATCCCTTGATCTAAAGAATCTGAGCCATTAGATCTTAGGTTTGCCCAAAAGTCATTTAGGGAAACAGAAGGGGGAAAAGAAAAGAGAGTTTGCATTCATTCTTCATGAGCAGATTGGAGAGAGGAGGCTGAGTGTTGGAGAAAACTTTTGAAGGAGAAATTTGTTGTAGCGAGCTGAAGGAGTGATTTTTGGGCAAAGCTGGGCACGAAAATCAAGGCATAGAAGACATCATAAGGTACAGTACGAATAACATTTAACGCTGTGAGTTGCATGCCATTCGAGAGAAGTTTTTGAGATTTTTTTGAAAAAAATCCGTACAATATAGTACATACAGTCGTATATGTGAAATACATATTTTCAGCTTCAAGTGGGCACGGAAATCGAGGCAAAGTGGACACGGTTTTCAAGGAGTTTTGGGCTGAAGAGATAAGTTGTATTTTGCTGTTTTGTTTTGTCTGCAAATGCATTTTTCCTGAATTTGAAAGATAAATAAATTTGAAGAGCTCTCTAACAGGTTTTCCCTGGAGAAGATTGAAGGGGTTTTGCCTGGGTCTAAGTTGACCAAAAATCTGTGTATTTTTATGTATGTTGCTGGTCTGTTTATGTCCATATTTATTTTCAACATGTGTTGACAGTCCCATGTGTTTTAATTTGAAAATTTCATTTCCAGAATTCTATATGTTGAATGTATGTTTATGGGAAAGGGCATTTAACTGAATGGGAGTGATAAGGTGAAATTAAACCCGGGTTGGGATTGCAGGAAACATTTTTTGGTCATCAAATTTCAGCAAGTAAAGTCACATAAAGTCACTTAAAAACATAAAGTGACTTTAATATAACAAAGTACTTTGTACTTTCAAACCTTATAAAGTGACTAAAAGCCACATGACTCTAATAACTCATAAAGTCACCTCACATGACTTTAATAACTGATAAAGTCACTTACTAAAAAGGGGTCTCATGTGTTTTCTTAGGCCAAAGGCAAGAAGGCACTAGGAAACACTTCCTTGGTACCCTTTTTCTCAACACTCCTAACTGATGATGTTGTTCCTCACCACTCCAGAAGTCGGTGATCCTCCTGATCCTTGTGCAGTTTCTGAAGATCCTGAGCCCATGTGGTGTGCTTCCTTGCTTAGGAGCCTACTGCTCTATATCACTAGTGGCTAGACTCACCACTAAAACAAACTCTGTATCAAACTTGGTGGAAAACTCAACAACCTCGGCTGATGCTGCTACACCCTTCTATTGAAATTATAACTAGGGTCGGTCTTCATAATTGTCATTGTGCTTGTATCAATATGTATTTTATTACTTTTATTTTCTAGCATGTTCTTCATTCTTTGTTTTGGTTGAAAGAATGTAAAAGGGCATTTTCTTTGTGAGTAAAAAGAAGTAAATTTGATTTGCAAAGAGGCGTGCCTCTTGGGCACCCTACAATCACTATAGAAGGACACTTGAACTTCTCATTGTCATACACACTCATCACTCAATAATCGCTCACATTTCTCTCTCTCACACACACATGTGGGAAGCTATTTGAGGAAGAGGCTGGGGTTTCTAAGGAGGCGAATTTATGAGACAATCAATCTTTGACCAGTTGAATTTTCCGAGTCTAATTACTTATTGATGATTTGGAGTGTGTTAAAGTAATATCATATATCATTGGAAGTAATTATCAGTTGAAGGAAATTGTGCTTGTCTAATTAGCATTAGAAAATCAACATGGTATCAGAGCATAAATTATGGTGGGCAATAATTCTTGGAAAATATGTTTAATTACTAAAATATAAAGAATGTACTGCATATTTACATTTTTACTTCTACCTAAATTTATGTAAAGAATCACATAAATTATGGAGGAACAATTTAACAAAGTGAAAAACTATGTTGGTGGATTATAGCCTAATTCCAATGGAGTAAAATACAAATTTTAATGAGGAGAGATTTAACCTCGTAGCACTAATGAGTAAATGGTTAGAGAATATGTTTGGGATGATTTGCGTCATAGATCCACTAGTGTTCATAAGAAATTAACCTAGGAGATTTAAAGGGCATCTCGAAGGATTCTCCTAGGATTGAGCATAAACTCAACAAGAGTGATTTGTGTTCGAGAGGGAGAAACTGTATAGAAATCTAGAATCGTGCTAGATGATTAGAAGAGATTTTAGTTCAGAGCGAGTAGATAGTCAAGTAGAATGGAAAGATGCGGCCTACTTGAGATTAAAAGGGTCTCTCATGATGATGAGGACCAAGAGGTTCCCAAGGATGTTGGTTCAAGTCTTTCTATACTTATGGAACATCCTTTAGATCATCAGGAAGACCCAAAAGGGCCCATTGAGCCAATCAATCCACTCAGGGTCGTTCTAGAATCCTAGAAGAGGCCAACATGTCTTCAAAGTACATTGAAGGATGTAGAGGGGCATGTAGATCCCTGTGGCACTTTCAAGGAAAGCAAACATCCTAAGAAGTACTCAGGATATGTAGCATTGATGGGTCACAACATCGATTCTGATCCATCCAATTATAAGGAGGCAACATGCCGACAAGTTTGGAAGGATGCCATGATGGAGGGATATCGATCTATCATGACGAATGATGTGTGGAAAATTTTGTCGAGACCTAAGGGGAAGTCAGTGGTGACTTCCAAGTGGATTTACAAGATCAAGCACGCTGTAGATGGCAACATAGAGAAGTACAAAGTGATATTCGTGGCAAGAGGGTTCTACCAGAAAGGAGGGAGAGGTCTATGAAGAGACATTTGCACCAGTCGCCAAATACACTTCTATTAGAAATATTATTGCTATTGCTTCTATTATGGGTGGAAAATTGCATCAAATGGATGTGAAAACCGTTTTCGTTGATGGAGTGATCGAGGAAGAAATGTACATAGAGCAACCTCAGGGCTTTGAGGTACATGAGGAGTCTCATGTTTGCAAACTGAAGAAGGCTTTGTACAGAATTACGTAGGCACCTCGGGCTTGGTATTCTTGGATTGATGGATACTTGATGAGTCTTGGTTTCACCAAGAATGATGTTGATCCCAATCTTTACAAAAAGGTTGTTAAAGGTGAGCTTGTGATCTTGTTGTTATATGTTGATGACTTGTTTTTGACAGGAGCAAAAATATCATTAATCAGTATAAGAGGGAGTTGACCTTTGAGTTCGAGATGAAGGATTTAGGTTTGATGCATTACTTCTTGGGATTAGAAGTGTGGTAGAAGCCAAGTGGGGTCTTCCTTAGTCGAGGGAATTATATTATTATTATCTTTCAAAAATTTGGGATGATGGACTGCAAGTCCATTGCCAGTCCCATGGTGACCAATCTGAAAAAGGTGAGAGGCTTTGACTCAAATTTGGTGGATCCCTCTATGCATCGATAGTTGATTAGATCCTTGATGTATTTGATTAACATCGAACTTTATATTTGCTTTACAGTGAACACTCCGAGCCAGATCATGGTGGAACCTAGGCATGTACATTGGATTGTGACAAAGCATGTGTTGAGATATCTGCATGGTACAGCGAGTTATGGATTGAGATATGTCTCAAATTGCAATTGCAGGGATACATAGATTCTGATTGGGTAGGAAGTGCCGAAGATAGGAAGAACACATCACAATGTTGCTTTAATTTGGGTTTTGCTATGATATCCTGGATGTGCAAGAAGCAGACACCTGTCGTAGTATGCATTGTAGAGGTTGAGTATATTGTAGCTAGTTTGGCGAGTTGTGAACCAGTGTGACTTTGGAAGCTGCTCGCAAGATTGTTTGATAAGGTGTTGGACATGATTGTGATACATTGTGACAATCAAAGCTGTGTGAAGCTTGTGAAAAATTCCATGACAGGTCGAAGCACATTGAGATCAAGTACTACTACACCCGAGACATGGTACTGAAGGGAACAATGAGGCTCCAATACATTTCTATGGACGAGCAGGTTGTTAACATTCTCACAAAAGCTCTATCCCGAATGAAGTTTGTATACTTCAAGGACAAGCTTGGAGTTGCTGAGAATGCCTCCCTCATTAAGGAGTGTTGATGTTGTAGCATCAGGGCAGACATTCTCCCTAGGTCAAAGGTATTGACTAGGTGCCATGTAATGTGGCTAGGGAGAATGGGCAAGATATCATCAGGGTACGAAGTGCGTCCTCGGTCAGACCATATTGCCAAGGGTTACTTAACTAGTGTGTAGAGTGAGGTCAAACATTGGGCAAGTATTTTTACCATTCAAGTTGTATGTGACGACATGGGGGAATGATAAATGGGTCGAGAGTTTCACCATTGGTTAGGGAAAATTGGCCTCATTCCAATTGATGACTTGGTTAGTTGGTGACTTAGGACTAGCTTTGGTTTTACCTCGGTTAGGGGGTACCCGATCATATCGCCAAAGGGCATTTTTCTAGTGGGTGACTAGATCCTTTGCATGATGTTGATGTGGGATGCTTTCCATATGGTTTTGGAATCAAATGAAGTGGATGGATACATTAACATAGCGGGTTCATTCAATCTTTTCTTGGGATGGAGAATTTTTTCAGCTAAGTGGATATCTTGAGGAAGTCAAGGTGAATACCTCCCTAACTAAAAGGGAGTGTTGATTTTTGGGTATCGGCTGGAGGTATTCTCCAGCTACACAAGTTAAGAGAAAGAAAAAAAATAATTTAAATTAAAAAAAAGAAAATTAAGTTTAATTTGCAAAGAGACAAGCCTCTTGGGCACCCTAAAATCACTATAAAAAATCACTTGAACTTCTCATTTTCATGCACGCTCATAACTCAATAATCACTCATGTTTTTCTCTCTCTCACACGTGGAAAGAATCTGAGGAAGCGGCCGAAGTTTCTAAGGAGTTGAATTTCTAAGGTAGTCAATGTTTGACTAGATGTTTGACTAGTTGAATTTTATGAGTTTAATTACTTAATGATGTTCTGAAGTGCGTTAAAGTAATATCAATATATCATTGGAAGTAATTAGTAGTTGCATAAAATTGTGTGTCTAATTAACAGTAGAAAATCAATAGTCAATAATGAATAGAAAGAAAGAAATGAAGAAAATATTTTAACGTCTACGAGGCCAAAGGCGTCCACGTTCACTATAAATGCTCTCAGCTTCTCGACAAACCCCTCACTAAATAGATTATCCCAAGACCTAGCTGCCAACATATTTGCATAACTTTCCCTGTTGTCTTTGAAGACCTCACATTCTAAAATGAAATGTTTTTCTGTTTCCATTTTTCCAGAAGAACAAAAAATACATATTCTTTCCTCCGACACTTCTTTTGGCCTTTTCCATTATCAAGTTGGCTGTATATCAGGCTTACATATTATTTGCATGATAGCAGTTTGATTGCATGATCATCAAATAATCTCTTAGTTCCACATAATCCAGTGTTGAGTTGTGATACCATTCTTCTAAATGAGCTCATTTTTAGTGGTAGGTTGTACGTAATTGCAGTTGTGTGATAGGTACCCTAATGTATGAGAAACCAATTAGAGAATATCACATGTGAAAATCATAGTTATACAATTTTTTTGAGAGGTACTGATGTAAGGGAGCAACAATGGGATTGTCCTATGAGCTAGTAGTGTGGCACCTAGCTTATGCATTTTCTATTGATTTACGAAGTTAGTTTGTAAAAATTTTAAAGTCAATTTTTTAACTCATTCTTTCTCATCATATTGGCAGTATGGGAATGGTCCAGTCTCTTGGTTTCAGAAACAAATTCGTGATGCGGAAGTTGTCCTTGATGACCATATATCCAAGGAATTGAATGAATTGAATTTCAAACGTTGCCAACGAATCCCTAAGCGCCCAGGTGCTGATTGGCGAGATCTTCCAGAGGAAAAGGTATGACCAAGAATTTTTAAGTTTCAAAATCTTTTTGTGGAATTTAATATTGTGTGAACTCCTCACCTGAATGCGTAAGGCAGCAAATTAATGATACATATTAACATGCCTTACTGTCAGGTTAAATTGTCTACTGGGCAAATAGTTGATCTCGTTCCTTGGTGCTTGCCCTACACTGCCGATTGGCATCAGTGGAAAGGTCTGTTTGGAAGACTAGACTGGGAAGGGAACTTCCCTACGTCTATTATAGATCCACAACCTATGGGCAAAGTAGGCATGTGCTTTCATCCTGAGCAAGACCGTATTGTCACTGTTCGAGAATGTGCACGCTTCCAAGTAAGTGACTTTGCTAAGATGTATGTTTGCATAGTTCGTCTCCAAAACTGCAATCTTGCTATACTTGTATAGGTTCGAGGATGCTGCTGCTTATCATGATGTTTGATAATTGCAGGGTTTTCCAGACACATACAAGTTTTGCGGTAATATACAAAGCATGTATTGTCAAATTGGGAATGCAGTGCCTCCACCTTTGGCATTGGCTCTAGGCAGAAAACTAAAGGAAGCAGTGGAAGCCAAAAGATTAATGTGCTGAGATTAAAGTTGAGTGCGGAAATGCAAAACGATCCTCCAATTTTTTGATCCAAACTGCAATGGTCAGGACAGACATTGATGGTAAAAATAAACCCCTCAGAATTCTGGAGGTCCCTTTGTAAGAAATTGATGGGGGATATAGTGGATAAACCCCCTGGAAATTGTCATATGTTCATTTTTACAGATGTAATCTGCCATATTCATTCAATCTTCCTCAATGAAATCCCTGATCAAGGCAATTTTTGGCTAAATGATTTCATGGAATCCATTCCATCTGGTTATGTCTCATGATATCTTTCGTAATTTTGCAAAAGTAACCTCTGTTTGCGTCCACCGTAATAGTCAAAGTCCCAGGTTGGGGATTTTCTGAATCTCAATTCAGCTATATTTCTGACTAAACCTTTGTAACATAACACCTTCACCTTTTTTGCTTCCCTCGTAAAATACTTACAAATATCAAATCTAACAGGTAACTCCGTCCAACTTAAATCTTTTAGAACCAGTGTTCCGGATATCTGTATGATGTTAGTCCTGCAATTAATAATATGGTCACCACACTACAATTAAATGATCGTCAAGTTATACTGTCGTTAATTTCCATAAGAATTTAAGAACTTTGTTGGATGCTTGTCCAGTTATCCGAAATAGTTATTTTGTCACATTGAAAAAGCAGATGAATATCGGCCGAAGGCAGAAATGGAATCTTCGATCTCATTTTGCCATTCACGGGATAGACTTTTATATGTTAATCATCCACGATGACCAAAATGTTAGAATTATTTTCTGACCTTTGTTCACCGACCATTTAATGTCAATCTAAAAGACCCCAGTGCAGGTACTTCAATTCCAGTAAAAAATAATTAACCTGTCAGTTTATCTCAGGATGAAATGTTATTTGGATTTTTTTTATTATATATTTTGTATAACGATTGGGGAATTGATAATTACTCTCATCTAGCAGATACACAACGCTACAAACTGTTTAATGGATGCTTTCATGTTTAATATTTTGGTGCCGATCATGTCAACAGTCTAGGTTCAAGAGCCCTAAATTATATGTTGACCACTTGCAAAAGTAACCTCTGTTTGCATCCCACGGTAATAGACAAAATCCCAGGTTGGGGATTTTCTTAATCGCAGTTCAGTTATATTTCTGACTAAATCTCTGAGTAAACATCTTCACCTTATTTGATTCTCTCGTAGAATACTCACAAACATCAAATCTAACAGGTATCTCTGTCCAACATAAATCTTTTAGAACCAATGTACTTGACATATACATGATGTTAGTCCTGTTAACTAATCTTTGGGGATTATGTTTGTAAAATAGTAATTAGTTAGTTTTTACTTTCCATTCATAAGTTACCAAGACAAAATTGTCTCGTACCTACCCTATGTATAAATGAATGTATTCACAATCAATGCAGTAAATTTCCATTGTGGAGTTTATTCACTCACGGGCCTGTCCAACATTGGCATCAGAGCACCGGTTGTGAACTCCATGTCAGAAGTTGGAGATTTTCACATAGAATGAGGTGACTGTGGAGCGTGGTTTGAACTCCATGCGATGTCCTGAAGTTGATGCTTTGATGCGTAACTGAAGTCTGATAAAATTGATGCACTAAACATGAAGGAAGCTCTGGCCTGAGTGGTTGTGGCTCGAAACTCTATATAGGCAAGGTTGCGTTGTTTGTCGTCAAAGTATTGGTGGTTGATTGATGCCATCGAAGGGTTCCTCTTAAACCCACATCTTGATTACGGTCCTCTGCCCACTCCATTTCTCGACTCTCTCATAGCCTGAGCCGGAGATGGGGGTTTGGACGACAGCTTGGCTGGTTCCGTTTAAGCAGGCAGAGGGGCTTTTTTAAGTGTCAGCGGCTCTTGACGAACGAAGACGAGCTGCGAGACAGCGCCATTGTCGTCATTGTCGAGTAAGTCAAACAGATTCGAGGTTGCCATTGCTGCCTGCTTTGAACTGGTTTTGCTCCACCGTAGAATTTTTGATCGCAGAGATTTCAGCCTATCGACGGCCTGCTCAGCGTCTCTGTCAATCGTGTTGTCAAAGAATTATATAGGGCGGACAATCTGTGCCTCAGTTGCTCTTGTTAATCTGATATGGCGGGACAAAGATTATCAACACTTCCATTGATAATGACTGCTCAATTGCACATATATCACTCTACTGGAGATTAAAGGCAAGTTATTAGAGCATATAACTAATATTAAATTATAGTTTTCTATCTGAGGGAATTTTGTACAATCACGATTTTGATTGTTAAATTTTTGCAAAAAATGAATTTGCTGGGTTTTCTAGGGGTTGTCTTTTTTGCAAAGGAAAATTATGAGGGATGGTATAGAAAAGTAAAAAATACACTTGTTTTTAATGATTTGTGGGGAGGTATTTGTGAAGGGAAGGCAGGGCAGATTGAAGAAGAAAAACCATTAGCAATTTGGTAGAGTAAGGATAAAAAGGCTTATGTGTTGATTTCTGTTTTAGTAACAGAGGAGGTAAGTAAATATATTATTCAAAGTAAAACAACATATGAAGCATTAGCAAAATTAAAAGAACTTTATGATTCACATTTGAAATTAGAGATCATTCAATCACTATTGAAGTTGTTTCATTTGGAGATGAAAGATAATGATCATTTGAAACTGGGTTATGAAATTAAAGCTATCAATCATGAAATTGAGTCTACTAGTGTTAAGGCTGATTTATGACTTATTCCCTTAATAAAAGCTCTCTACCCTAGTTATTCACACTACTTGGAATCTCTCTAAACTAGTGGAGAATTAAAAGAATTAGATTTTGATAAATTCATAGGTAAAATTGTTGAAAGAAATAAGACTTTTGGAAAGAAAGAATCTCTTCCCAATCCAAATATTGAGACTTTGTTTCTTGCTCAAAAGGAACAAAAGTATCAAGAAGAGTGCTAGAAGTAATAAAAGTGGGGGAGGTTGTGGTAGGAGAAATTATGGGGCCAGGTGGGCAAAAATAATCAGGGAGATAAGCAACAAATTGATTGACAACAAAGGAATTTTAATGATAAACCAACTATCAAATGTTTTAGATGTGGTAAATCTGTCATTCTGCTGTTAATTGTAGAATTCCTTGGGAGAAAGTCCGTGAAAGGAGAGAACAAATAAATGGGCTCAAGGGTCATGATGATGAGGGATGTCCACATATTTGGGTGTATGAATGTGGGAGGGAGAAATCGTGGTACATGATTTACCTTGACCTTTGTTTTTCCACCCTTTTTAATTAGCCTTTTTTCCTTTTATTTTACTACTTGGAGCTCTAGGGATTGAGAGCATGATGTGTATGATATAACAATGATTACCTCTTTAAGGCGGGGTAGTTCATCACCCACCAGGGGTTGGGACATACATGGGTTGCTTAATGATGTAGGAGGCACTCATAGGGGACCTAAGAACCAAGTTGATGGCCATAATGATAGGGTTAGAGCTCATGTTTGGATTTTTCCGATGTGCTAAATTTTATTGCTTTGACCATCCCTCACATTTTGTGGTACATTTTTTGTTGTATGTGGGCATATTATTCTTTTAACTTTTTTTAGCTGCATCAAACTCCGGGGCATCATTCCTGGCCTGATCCAGATATGTGGAGAAGGGGAGGGGGATACCAGAGCCTTGTGGACCCAAAGAGGGAAGATGATGAAATAGGGAATGTAATGTGCGGAGGGGAGTGAAAAATATGAAACGAAAAAACAAGACCGCACTACCAAAATCAGGGTTTCCCAATTAGTGCCCATCCTAAAGCTGTAACCAGTAGGGGAGATTCCACCGAACTAGGGCTAAAGATTAACCCCACAATTAAGGTAAGGGAACAAGATTATAGTCAAAACCCTTCCTCTTTTCATGTACCCAATAATTCATACCAAATTGTGCCCAAGAAAAACAAGCATAAACACCCAATTACATAATGAAAAAAGATACCTTTAGGATTGGATGACCCACCTTCAAACATACAATCTCGATAGATGGGTGAGGGGACATATCACTGGTTGAGGGGGTGGTGACATTTGACACAACATCAACTATATTGGTGGTTGTCAAGGGGTTGCTGGCTGTCGGCTAAAGACAAATCTAGGAGAAAAATTCTCCTATGGGGTCACCTACTAGTGGTGGGTAAAATTTGGCTCCAATTGGGACATGAGCTCTCTATGGAGTGCACGAACCATGTGCTTGAACGAGGAGGTCGTGAGAACACCAACAATCCTTCAGACTGTAGACTTGTTATCTCGCACATTACAAACAAACATGGGAAGCATCTATCCTGGGCGTACTTTGATCGCCTAATGTTTAATCAAATTATAAAATCATACAGGAAATAAAATATATTTTAAATGCAAGTTTAATCTAAATGCATCTAATCTAGCATGAGAATGTGATATGATGATGACATTAGCTATGCGAAAATCAATATGCAATGCATCCTACTCTAACATGCATGGATACACTATGCAAATGCTAACTGTAACATAAAGCAGATGCAACCAACATATCATCCAATCAACATTAGATTTCCCACTTCGATGATTTATCATGATATATGCTTGAGAGAAAACATGACAATCATGATACTCATGTGCTAGGTCACAAGGGTGGGAGGTGGGAAAATAAAGCGACCATATGTTAAATATCATGGATGAAAAAAGAAAAGAGGGTTGCAATTTGCACCCTTGGATCCTCTCTTCTAGCCAAAATATACAGATATGAACAACAAAGGTGATGAAATTTTGATGAAGAGCTACCTCAAGCATATCATCCTCATCATGGTCCTTCCTATAGATGTCATGCTTCATGGTTTCCTTAAGCTCATGATGGGAAGGAAAGGGAGGAGGTTGGCACGAAGGGTCATGGTCAATGAGTTGTTTTTCCAAATGATCATACTCAAAAGGGTGAAAAGTCTCATCATCATTAGTGACCATATGAAAAGGGGTGAGGAAATGGTTCATGGATGACTCAGATATATTGCTAGGATCATAGGGAGAAGCAAATATCCTATCGATGTCATCATCAGTATCATAAATTGGAACTTTGTCAAATTGACAGTGCATCACCTCCCATCGTGCTTCTTCCCATAAGGGGAAAATGATCATCTTCCCTTCCAAGGTTATTCATAGATATATCATTATAAATAATGCCTTGGAGAAAGGGAAGACTAACCTGAGCTTCATCTTCCTTTCGAGTATCATAAATAGGGTCACTCTTGAAATGTTGGTTGCTCATAACCCATTTTCCCTCGTTTATGTGGAAGAAGCCACAAATGTCAACCTCAGGTGAAGCAATAATATCCACATTTTCTAGATCTTCATGAAGCATATTATTCAACACCCCTTCTTAAATGAGAGGTCCAACTTCATTAGGTTCATCATCATGGACCCGAGCTCCAACAAGGCCTTCATCTTTATTGTCATCATATCCAATTCCCCAGTCTACAACGCAAAATTCATCCATAGAATTATCATTTGCTTGATTATCATGGTATTCTTTAGAATCATTCCACTCTTCATTATTAAGTAGAGAGCGCTCCTCTTCTTTGTCCTTTTCTTGAACAATAAATTTTAGGAGAAGGGCATAGGTAGGATTCACCTCATATTCACGCTACATCTCATAGAGATTTCCTCCTTTCTCACATAAATGTAATAAGATGTCCTTTGCTCCATATTTCTCAACTAGCTACTCATAGGATATCTCATAGTCACTCGCCCTTTCTTGCAACAGTTGGAGGCTTTTGGGATCAAGATTCTCACCATCATCCTGGGAGGACATCCTTTCAAGTTCATAATATTCTTCTTCGATATAGTCCTTGGGATCCCTGTGAATGACCTCATCTTGATTAAAGAGGGGGTCTCATTCTCCCTCTTCGTCCCCATCATGTTCACTAAAAGCTCTTTCAAACACTATGTCCAAGGTTTGACATGCTTCTTCAATGGTTTGAGATCCTTTATGCAGTAAGGAACACATAAGTGACATAGAGAAAGAGGAGATGCTTGTAGGTTCACATGATCTAAGCCAATCACCATTTGGAAAAATAGATAGGATGAACAATTTTATTATGTCATGAAGTTGAGTTATATTGTGTTTTGCAATATAGTTTATAAATTTTATTACATGATTGGCTGCGGAAATTGGATCACCATCGAATTATGGCATATCTAAGGTGTCTTTGAAACCTAACCATTGTGGGATATGCAGTATATTTATAGCGAGAAAATTTTGGATCAACATGTTGTGGCTACTATATACTAATGACACGAGAGTCGCCAGGGTGATTGAAAATTTGCTTAATGAAGGCTTGTTTCACCCTACAAGCATTGAATTTGATGTTCAATTGAAGAACAAGGGATTCATTCTTCCAATGGAGTCACCAGAAGACGCTGTTTATGGTCGTTGAAAGGATGACCTCTTTAAATGTTCTCAAGGAGATTGACTTGCTTCCTCTCTAACAACGGTGCCAAAAATGTTGCCACAATCTAGCAGGGGTACTTGGACGAGTACCTAAGCGAAAACTACTAGACCAAATGAAAAAAATGGGACAAAGACACGCTGCCACCTCAATCAATATCCCCCGCTATTTATGGACTTTCATTGATGGGAGGAGTCCTGGTATGAGGGAAATCACTAATAAAGATAGGATTGATGATATTGTATGATGTGATTTCCAAGGACCATTCAAAAGAGAGGCTCAAATAAGGGCCTTAACTTCTTTTAAGAACAATACCTAGGGCTAGGGATATCCAATAATAATGAATGTCCCTAGGATCAATACCTTCAAGATGAAACAAAACCACTATAGGGGTTTGCAAGGTAATCCTTCTTGAAATAAGGGTTTCACTCCACTTAAGGGACCTAGAAAGAATCCCAAACATGACATAGGGTTTTTGAGTAATTGTGGGAGGAAGACCTCCAATGTGATCACTAGGTCAAGGAAGGGAAGAGAAAGGGTCGAAAATTGATCAATTTCTTGGTGGAATGACCCTCAACCAAGACATTCAAGATGATTTTCATAAATGTGACTAGAGATTGATATTGCTCACAAACCCACTTTGGGAATTGCCTCAAAATTAAAGGATCACTAGGGTAGACAAAAACACAGTAACTTATCCAATTGGTTTCCCAAAGTCACCCCTCCAATGCAATTCACATCAAGACCCAACTATCCATCTAGGGTTAGGGACGAAATTTAGAAAGAGGCGAAAAAGAGAAGAAAAAGAGGGTGATCATTAAATTTGTTTGGATTAGTGCCTTACCCTTGGGATATGGAGTCTATGTTACTCAAAATCCGACCAAAATTTGTCTTCAAGGAGGCTAAACTATGATTCCCTAGCTATCACTCTTTAGCATTTATCCACCCAAGATCATGGAAATTTATGGAAGAAAAACAAGTTCTATTCTGTGAAGCCTTGAAGTTTCACTCCCTCTATTCGTTTGTACCAAAGACCAAACTGAGTGGTGCCTTTGAGGTATCTCAACACATGTTTAGTTGCTTTCCAATAAAGTTTGGTTGGCTTAACCATGGCTTGACTACGCTGGTTAACTGCAAAACACATGTCCGGTCGTGTGTTCACCAAATACATAAGTGAACCCACAAGCTGTCTATAAATAGTAGCCTCCACTACTTCACCTGAAGTAGCATCTTCCTTCCTCCAATTACCTGCTAGAGGAGTTTCCATGAGTTTGCTGCTCTCCATGTGGAACTTCTTCAGTATCTCGTTGGCATACTTGCCTTGAGAGACAAACAATTCCCCATCTCCTTGCCATACTTCGATACCAAGAAAGTAATGCATGAGCCCCAGGTCCTTCATCTCGAATTCTCTTGCAAGATCCTCTTTGCAATATTTTATCAACTTCTCATCTTGTTAGAATCAAATCATCGACATATAATACTATAATCAACAATTTACCTTCAACCACAATATGGTAAAGGTTTACATCTGCTTCACTTTTGGTGAAGCCCAACTCGATGAAATAGATGTCGATCCTGGTCTACCAAGCACGGGGTGTTTGTTTTAGTCTATACAATGTTTGCTTGAGTATGCACACATGTGACTCTCTGTTGAAGGTCTCAAATCTTTCCGTCTACTTAATACACACCTCTTCCACAATCATACCATTGAGGAATGCTGTCTTCACATCCATCTGATGTGTCTTCCATCCCATTTGTGCTAACAGTGCTAGAATAGATCTGATTGAAGAGTACCTTGCTACTGGAGAAAAGGTCTCATCGTAATCAATTCTCTCCACCTAAGAGAATCCTTTGGCCACAAATCTAACTTTATTTCTACACATTCCCATATGTTGCTTGCTTTACCTTGTAAAGCTATCTGGAACTCACCATTGACTTGTTTGGTTTTGGTACTTCCCAAACACTGTTTCTGATAATGGAGTCATAGTCAACCATGGCATCAACCCATACTGGTTTCTGCACTGCTTCCTCGAATGAGGATGGCTCAACCTCTACACTCGCTCATCAGAGCCATGTAACCAGTGTACCGATCTGGTGACCTCCTTTGCTTGCGCTGTGATGTGGGTGCTCTCACATTCTCTCCAGAATCATGCATCAATCATCCTCTATGGTGCACTTCCTTCCATCTTTGGAAGTCTCTGCATGAGTGGGTGCTTCCACTCTCTGCTCTGCATGTGGCTACTCCACATCATCCTGAGGTTCCTCCTTTGGAGCTAAAAGCTCCTCATCTGCTATCATTGAAGCTCTCTCTCAAGGGAACATCTCATGGCCTTCTCTTCATCGAACTTCACATCTCTACGAACTGCTGTCATCTTGTTGGATGGAAGGTACACCCGATAGTTTTGAGGTGCATCAGTGTACCCCACAAATATGCCCATCTCAACTGTTGGCTTTAATGTTTTTTGTGCATCCTTGCTAACATGATAGTAGATTGATGAACCAAATATACTGAAGTGTGCCACATTTGGTTTCTTACTTGAAAAATCTTCTTCTGGTGTACTCATCCCGATAATTCGATGAGGACTTCTATTCTGCAAATAAACAATTGTGTTGCATGCTTCAACCGACAAATGAGAAGGTAGGGCCTGATCATTTAACATCCCTCGTGCAATTCCCACAATACTTTTGTTCTTCCTATCATCCACCCCATGTTGCTGTGGGTTATGAGGTACTATTAACTCCCGTCGAATGCCTTCTCATGCACAAATTTGAATTCATTCGACACATATTCTCCACCGTTATTGCTTCTGAGAGCTTTAATTTTCTTGCTCGTATATTTCTTGACACTTTAAATTCACAAAATTTAGAGAACGTCTAATCTTTCTTCTGCATGAATAAAATCCAACACTTACGAGAAAAATCGTCAACAAATATTACATAATACCTGTGCTTGGTTGTGGAGGCCGTCAAGAACGGTCCAGACACATCTGAGTGAACTCTATCAAGGATCGCTTGCGCTCGATTATCTTTATCATGAAAGGAAGCTTTGGTGTATTTCCCCAATGTACACCCTTTGCATGTGTCTCTCTGCTCTAGTGTACCCTTGGGAAGTCATGTAGAACTTTGCTGCATGATATTAAAAGCTCCGTGGTGCAAGTGACCGAATCTTCTATGCCACAACTCACCAATGTCTCGGCTCTGCACCTTTTCTGCTTTTGTGCTCAAAGCAATGCAGTCTTCTACATCCAATTTGTAGAGGTTCTTCACCCGAACCCTGATCTGCTTCACCTGTCCTAAGGCTATGTGACAAAGGAAATCCTTTCCCTTGCTAAATATCACGTTGTAGCCACGGTCCTCCAACGTGGAAACTGAAACCAAATTCTTCTTCAAACCCGAAACATACATGACATATTTTAATGTGATAGGAGAACCAAACTCCCTCTAAAAGATAACAATACTGATGTCAGTTGTGATATACCTCCCATCATATCCCATATTGATGTGCATCTAGAGGTCCTCCTCCTCCAAGTCACTGAAGAACTCTTTGTTTCCAGTCATATGGAATGAGGCTCCACTATCCAGGTACCACACACTACCCATCACCGATGTCACCATGCAAGCGATGAGGGGGAAATCCAACTCGAATTGTGAAGCAAGAGCTTCACCTACTGCTCCTCCTGAGGGCTTCTTACCAACCTTTTTGTGTAAACACTTTGTGGCATAATGTCCCAACTCGAGACAGTGAAAACATTTAATCTTCGACAAGTCCTTCTTTTCGCCCTTACTGGAATATGATTTTGAATTGGATGACTTCCCTTTCCCTTTCTTCTCCTTTCCAACTAATGCATAGTTCTCCTCATCATCATGCTTAGATGAGGATCCATCTCTGGTGTTTTGCTAAATATATTCTTGTACCAAGTCAGATCACAACTGCTCCCACTCTGGTAGCTTCTCCCTCCCATCAACTGAGTCCTAGTAGCGGTGCCAGCTCTTGGGAAGGCCTAGAAGTGCTAGGCTTACCATATCTTCTTTAACAACTGTAACACTGACATTTCCAATCTCATCCCAACATTGGGTGAACTTGGTCAAGTACTTCGGTATAGTGTCACCCTTCTCCATCTTGATCTTTTTGAGCTTGTCCTTCAATGCCAAATTTCTGTGGTCACTGTTTTTTTGAAACAGGTTTGTCAAGGCCTTCCACATTGCAAATGGAGTCTCCTTACAGTGGAGGTTTGAGACAATATGATCTTGAACTCCTTCTAGAATAATCCTTCTCGACTTTGCTGCACACTTTCTCCACTCTGCCAGATCTCGAGCATCAAATGGCTTAGGAATATCTTTGTCTATGAATTCGTTGTCTTCTAACACTGCCTCGATCTTGTCCTTCCAAGCAATATAGTTTGAATCTACCCTCAAGGGAATATTTGAGTCTCAATCTGTAGAACGAAATCTTGCCGACTTTGAAGTATGATATTGCAAATTCGATTTCTCCTGCAAAAGACAAACTCGTATTCTCCTCTTCTATAATGATTTCAGATCTGCTACCATGTAGAAATTCCTTCTAGATTCAAACTGCAGATTGTAATATGCTAAAACAGTTGACTTGAATCTACTCTACTCATCAGTGGAAACAATAAACGATCAATGAAGTCACGAAGCATATAAGAGAAAGAATTCAATCACACATAAAAAATGATTTTTTGGGGAAAGCCATCGCTAAAAACCCATGCTATCTGTATATTTCATTAATAAGAAAATATGAGAAGACTACAATGCTTTTGCTCAAGCCTGAGAAACCTCTACACTATCTCTATCTATCTCACTGCTTTCCAGACAAGTTCAAGCCAATACTTAGCCAAATTCTTGCTTTCCCAAGTCCCTATTTCCTTGTGTTATTCCCTTGGGAATTATCCCATATTTAATTGATAAATTCCACAATTATGAATGGCGCAATCCTCATAGGCCTTCCTTTGATTTTGTGCGTCATTGGTTTAATTTAGATGATTTTACAATTGATAATACACTGTCCTTGAACTTCAATCTCCACTGAGTCTTTCTCTGATCTGACATGCATGAGTTAATTATGAGTGAATCTTCAATTTACTGGTTGATAATTGCACTGGAATGATTTATAGAACACAAAGGCAGGGATTTCAGAGAAATATATCATTATGTCTTTGGTTCATTTTCATTCTAAAGCATTTGGTGCATTCTGCCCTACCCTTAAAGGTGAAAAAAATTGAGTTTCATGGTCATTTTAGTTTTATTTTATTATCATGAATTATTTGGCAATGGAGAAAACATCTAAGATTAATGTAATTGTTGTTTGAAGGGTAACGCTGGACCGCCAGTGTTTCATAGCTCCAAGGACCAAAAATTACATAAAGTTCTATTTTATCACCATGGAAAGCTTCAATCTCCTCGACGAGCTGTAACCCATTTTCCCTGTTATTGAATATTTTGAATGCTGAAACATAACACTAGAAACTATAAATTCTAGCCCTAATTGAGAAAAAATTGTTTTATTTCGGATACTTGTCTTTTCAATTTAATGTTCCCAACAACGGATTTTACTGTAAGAAGTTATTCCCTCTTTTTTTTTTTTTTTTAAATTGTATTGTAGCTGCAATTGAGTAAAATTATCAAGGGCGAGGTAGAATACGATGTTGATGGTTACTATTATTGATTTTCATTATAATTACGAGTATATAGGTGGTCATATATAGGCAAGTTTGAGGGAATTATTCATTTTTCATTTATTTGTTCACTAGTATGTTATTTCAATTTTTCCTTTTAGTTATTAATTTTTTTTCATGGAGCAATAAATATAAACGATCCAAAGGACATGAAATTTTGTTTGGAAAACAACATCCAAAATGTAAACTCTATGGCCATTATTATCCATTGTGAATATTTGTCCATCAGAGCACCTAAGATGTGAGTGGAATTCATATTACTAATTTTACTATCTTTTATTACTCTTATAATTAATTCAGAGATCCTGTTTCACCATTATTTGAGATTATGTTCTTTTAGGGTTTTGAAATTTACTATTTAGCAATCAATGCTAAGGCATTAATTTTTCTATAAGTAAAGAGTTTGTTTCAACTTTGGTAAAGAAGTTTCATTTAGTTGAAAATGTTAGGAGAGTTTTCACTGTATGTATGTAGGTGTTTAATAGAAAATAAGTTAATGCTCGAAGTCTAATATGAAAGAAATAAGGAAAAAGAAAGAGAAAAAAGCCACCTTGTTTATTTTGTATTTATTGTATGCAATTTATAAAGGAGGGAAAAAAAACCAAAAAAATCCTAGTTTTTTTTAACTCTTTGTATTTAATAGATATGAAGTATCTATTTACTGAATAAATATGATATGAAGATGGATTTATGTTATTAAAATAATTAGAAAGGTGGATTTATATTAGTTTAGATTCATTTTTTTTTTGTTACGGAGGAATCGGCAACTAGAGCAGCCTCGCAACTCGCATAACACGGGGTTGATTCTGACCGCTACCACTATAACCCCTGAGAAACTGCGCCCGCTCTTCTCCATAGCTTCCGGGTTAGTCTGGGGGATTTGAACTCGTGACTTTCAATACGGAGCCTGCCTTTCTAACGAACTTCACCGCAATGTGATTACCAACTCACCTACCCCCGTGGGGCTTAGTTTAGACTCATTTTAATCAATATCCAATATTTACAAAAATTCCTAAAAGTCAATTTTTTTTTTTTTTTTGCTGCTAAAGAAGATTAGGCTTAAAATCAATATCTAGAGTAATTTTACTTTAGTTTTATTAATATTGGAATTATAATGTTATTATCATTACATACATAATGTGACAGACACTGAGATCTCCTCAAATGGATTCTTTTAGACAAATAAGCATATCGTTCTTCTTGATGCTAAATTATCATATATTATGTTTTCTCTACTTGTTTCTTTTGGCTAAATGCTATCAAACAAATCTATTAAACAAAGTCAAGCAAACTTTGATAGATTTCTCGCTCATTTTGCTTTTTCTAAAGTAGTTAATTCTCTAGTTTAAAAATTGTCACTGATTATTCTGATCTAGCCTATCTAAAATGTGGGGTTGGGTCTGTGTGTGTGTGTATTTCTACTTATTAGTAATTTGTTTTCTCTAAATTATTTCTGATTCAATTCTTAGAAGGGGTTATTGGCATTTTCAAATTCAAAATGGTTTTGTTTTGATCACATCTATCATATTTAATCACAATAAACCATAGGACTACATTACAATGTTATCAAGTAGTTATATTTTTTATTTGTAAGAGGTAAGTCACCTATTCATATGCACATAAAATGTTTACATGCTTTCTGAGAACTCTGGTTGCTTCCTGGAAATGTTCTGGCAAGTCTAGAAGCTTGAGCAGTATCATGTTTAAAATTTAATTTGTTTAGTGCTAATTAAACACGACAAAAGATTAATGGAGATAACTTGGCCCCTATCCACTATATTAATACCAGTGAGAGAAAAAAACCATAGCTGCATAAATAGAGGTGGTCTAGAGTGACCTTGTGCTAATTATCATCGTCTTCAAAGGAAATGGGCTACTCGGAACACTCTCTAGCGCTTTGTCTTCAATGACCCTTATGTATTAGTTCTTGAAGGTCCTCTGGTGTATTGGTTCTTTCCTTATATATCATTGGAGTTCTATATTAATTTTTGGGGGATTTAGAAGAATTACAATTCTAGAGGTTTGTATATTCATAAAGCCCATATGAGAACTATGTAATGGATTTCGTGTTGGATCCACCATGTCCAATCTCTTTGTTGAATTGCCTACTCTTCACGATTTTGATTTTTAATCATAATAACAGTTACAATGCCCATTTTTGTCAATTATTGCTATAATTGTATACAATTTTTAAGTTCTTTAGTGTTTTATTTCATCTCCAAACTTGTATTAGAGGAGCCATAAAACATGGGGACTTCGAGTTTGTACTTTGATTAGTCTCAATTTTAAACAATCAACTTTGATGCTATTTTTTAGGTGTTTGAGTGTATTAACCATGTGAAAATTGCTTCCTTTTTCTAAAACAATTATGTTCTTCATCTACTGGATGATTGTTTGTGCCAACTGAGCCAATGAAACCTACAAGACTTTAGCAAGTTTTATAATTTAATTAAAGTTTTAGAATTTAGAATTTAAAAAGTTTTAAGATATAATTTTTTGAAGGGTGCTAGCTCAATGGAAAAGCACCTACTTTACAAGTAGGTGGTTGGCGGTTCAATTCCATCATGCCCTAATATTAATAGGGAATGGATGTAAAATGAAATGTAATGTTGGAGGAAAAAAGTGATGCAAAGCTTGGTGCAAAAAAAAAAAACGTGGCGTAAAAATGACTCAAAATTGAATGTAATATTAGACACAAAATGGGATGCGAAGGTGGACACAACACATGGCTTAACATAGGATGCAAATTTGGATTCTCAAAAGGATTTAAAATTGAATGCAAGAAATGGTGTTAAAAATGATGCAAAATTGGATGCAGCAAATGATGCAAAATATGGTGAAAAATGAGATGCAAAAAAGGGAGACAAATCAAATGTAAAAGAAAATGTAAAAATTGCTCCAAGAAAACATGAAAAAATGGGCACGAAATGGATGCAAAATTTGGTCTTAAATCAAATTCAACATATGGCGCAAAGATAGAAACCCTGGAGTAAAACTAGATGCAAAAATAGGTGCAAACAAAAGCAAAAACTAGTGTAAGACTAGATGAAAAAGTCGCCACAAATTGGATGAAAATGAAGGCGCTAAATTGGATGAAAATGATGGTGTAAACTTGATGCAAATGATGGCACAAAAATGGGAGGAAATAATGGCACAAAATAGGAAGAAAAAAATGAAAAATAGATGCAAAAAATGGTACAAAACTAGGAGCAAAACCTGTCATAAAATTAGATGCAAATCTTGGTGCAAAATTTGACGTAAAAAGTGTGATGAGCCTCATCATTGGGTAATTATATGAGTCTTAATTCACCTCCTAGCTAGTCAAATCAACTCTTCTCACAATTTATTACGTGTTTTGATTATATTTTGTTTAATGAGATGAGTTAAAGTGATATATTATGGCTGGTGGACTAATATGCATTGAATGCAGGTTTGGAAGAGAAAATCAAGGAATTTTGGCAAGAATAAGGTTTGAAACTCGAATGGGACAAGGGAGAGAGATTGTGGGAGGTAAATCCTCCTCATTTACTCCTCCCCCATTTGAATATTCCTCCATTAATCACACCATCTCGGAGTGCAATCAATGAAGTCATGAAGATCAAAAGGCAGTAGAGCAAGTGATAGAAAAAGAGTTAGTTCATCTTGAGTTTGGGAGCTGAGCCTCCCTATATTTAAGGAAGTCATTGGGGACTTAAGTTGTAGAAGTAGAGAGGCCTAGAGCCTCATTAAGATTCGAATTTTTGTTGTAAAAACACTAGTTATTTTCGACGAGCTCTAGACATGTGGAAGACATTGATGTAATTTTCTGTTTTGATAATAAAAATGAGATTTTTCTTCATCCAACACTGATTTAACTTAGAGAGCTGAAGCTCTTGGGTTAGGGACCAATCCAAGTAGAAAAGTATCATCTTCTTGTATCTGTATACTTGGCTTAGTTTCATAGATTCATGGTTAAATTGTCTCTAGAAGTATTTCATTGCAAGTACTGTGGATTTGATTAGTTGTTTATTAGTTTGCTTCCACTTGTGCTTTACTTCAGTAGTAGGTTAGAAGGAATAAAAGGAGCACCACAAAGCTATCAGTAGGTGTCTTGGCCTCACCTCTTCCCTCAGGGATCATGATTTGAGGAAAAGACCTTTATGCAACCCCAAAAAGATAGATTTCCATTTTCTCATAAGATTTAGAGTTTACTGTAATTGAACCAACATTTGATCATTTTTTCAAGTGTAGGATTTAATTACCATATCTTCCATCTTCAGTCTTATAGTAGATCTCATCCATGATTCCATTTTATTAAGCAATTTTCTTCATGCATGAAGTAGACAACTAGTTCATTAAATTCTGCTTTTCTAGCTTGTTAGAATTCTTCTTGTTTACATGACTTTTTGCAATTATAAATGTTTGATGCAGAGTAGGTGCTTCAGAAATATAAAGAGATCTCATAGCCAAAAACCACCTTCCAACTTCATCCATCCATAGTCATTCCTTTCTTTCACCAAGATCTTCACCAATCTCATAATTTTACATAGAAATTCCTCCAAGCATGTTGAGTGAGTCCAACCATCTCCTAACCTTGGTTTTGAGTTCTGAGTGAGCGTAGGCATTTTCTCACTCCATTCCACCCATCCACCAACTTCCATAAGCCTTCCATCACCTCCAGCAACCATCATTTCGCTCTCGGCTGTATCCCGTAGAAATACAGGGAATCCTGTAGGTTTCTAGTACATCCTGTAGGTTTTCCTGTAGTGGCCTGTTTTGAGGCCGAATTGAGGGAAACCTCTAGGAAGCCACACTAGGTCACCCAAGGGTTTCCCAAACCTTCCAACCATCTCCTAAACCTCCCAACCATCCCTCATCATGACCAAGCCACCTGCCACATCACCAAAAGAGATTAGGGTTTACACTTGATTTTCTATAAAAAGAATAAAAAGAACAAAACATATTTATTTTAGTCCTTTACATGCAGAGTAGTGATGCTAGCTTAAACATGCTTTATATAGTATAATTTCATACATGCTAGCTTAGCATTCTTGTAAAGCATAGTTTCTCAGTAGTTAGTTAGAGAATGGTGTGTTTTTAGCATAGGATTTTAGTCATTTTTCTTATCTGCAGTAGACAAGCTTTCTCCTAGAGTAGATTTCTCTTTCTTTCATCAACAATCAAGCTTTTTCTGAATCCATAGAAGTATGGCTTGAAAACTCGAGAGGTATGTCGCCAAATGAACAATGAAAAAAGACAGAACCATCACTTTTACTTGTGTATACAAAACTGTCACCTCCAAGTTTGTACGAACCTCGAGTTGATAAAATAAAGCTGGTAGCTCTAGGAGTTGCAACATTCTTGCTGCAATATTGGTGCTCATCACTTTTTGGCACCGTTGCTGGGGAGGTGTCTGAGTAATATGTGATTACTGCTTTCTTTCTTCTATATATTGTTTCTAATATTCTGCTCTTAGTTTCATTTCTGCAAAAGTAATTTAGTTTGCTTCCTTTTTCATTCTGAATTCTTTGATTTCCTTTCCATTCTGCAAGTAAGATTTCAATCAAGTAGTTAATTTTTCATTCAGTCAATAGTTTTTATTCAGTCTGCAATTACTTTCAAAGTTTGAAAAAAACACAAAACACAAAACCAAACAAAAACATTTATTTTCATGCCTCGTAGGAATAGGGATAACTTAGGGAAATTTTTGCCAAATACCCCCATTGCTTCAAATAACCAACCTTTCGTCTTCTTCAATGGTTGTGAACTGGAGGAACCCTTAGGTCAGCAACCAGACATATTTGAAGAACCTATAGGGGAAGAAGAAGAAGGAGAAACCATTCCTACTAAACCTATGGCTGAAAACAGAAATGACAGAGGAAATAGAGAAAGAGTTGAGGGTGTCTTCCCCATCAGAGAAACCAATGGGGATACTAAGATGAAAAATATAAGCCCTTCTTCCCTTCCTCATTTCCATGGCATGACCATAGAAGACCCAGACACTTTCTTATTTGAGTTTGTTGTCATATGCCGAACCTATGACTATACAAATGATGAACAGAAGTTGAAACTATTTCCATCCACTCTCAAGGATGTAGCTTTGCGCTGGTTCATTGGTTTACCTGGAGATAACATCACAACTTGGGCTTAGATGCAACAAGCCTTCAACAACAAGTATCGGGACCACTTGTAGATCTAAAGACACTAAAGAGGAAATTTTTAGGATGACCTTATGCAATGATGAATCCCTAGAGGATTATGAAGAAAGATTCCAGCTTAGCTACAAAAGGGCTAGGTGCACACTTGACCTTAAGTCACTGAAACTGGTCCTACTTAGAGGAGTAAGGGAAGACCTTCTGGATACCCTACACTTGTTAGCAGGAGGGGATATCTACCAATTACCCTATGAGGATATCGAGACTGCCTTTAGAAAACATTCTAGGGTAGTTAAGAAAAAGGGTAGGGGTAGTCAACCTATGGTCATTCCATCCTCTTCCAATTCATCCATCAAGGGTGAAATTGGAAATATGTTGAGGATTTCAAAAGTGAGATGCTGCAAACCCTTTCCCTACAGATGGAAACTATGCACATTAAGAGAAAGCAGGAGGAAGCAAAGAGAGCCTTGGCCATTTTTTGTCCTAGATGCACCAGGAGGCACCCTAGGAATGAATGTCCATTGAATTCTACTGCAGTTTTTTCAGTTTGTGAAGAAAACCACTCCATAAACAAGTGCCCCTCTTTACCTGGACTCAAAGCTATATATCAATGAGCTGAAGGGGTCACTGAGAAGCTCTACTACATAAACCAAAGGAGACCTCATGGGCCTAGGCCATACCAGTAGAGCATGCAAGGGTCATCCCATGCATATTACAACCCCAAACAGACCACATCCATACCTCCTTGGGCCCTCCCTACTCATCCTTCCTGGTCTACACCTCTTCCTTAGTCCTTTGCACCTCAGTATCATTCCCAGCTAGCCAGCCAGTCATTTCAACCATACGCTCCGCCACAACCTCAGTGGAATGCATCGCCCCAGGGGTGGAGGCCCCAATACAACAATGTTATAGTTTTATTTCCTTCACCACCTTCTCAACCACAACTTTTACACTATGCTCCACCTAAACAACCCCAGATGCCTGCCCAGCCAAATCCAAACTCGAACAACAGACATACACAACAAGTATACAGTGGAGAGACATCATATCCAACTTATGCTGTGGAGATTCAGGAAATCAACCTGAGATCTGGGAGAGTACTCCCAGACAACCACCCTCTACCTCCACCTAGGGAGGTTGAGGAAGAAAGAGAGGAAAGCGTGCTTAAAGTAAATCCACCACTCTTTCCTGAGAGATTAACCCAACCACTCTAGCTTACCCCAGAAGAGACTGATCTTTTGGGAGAATTGAAAAACCTATGTGTCAAAATTCCACTTCTCCAAGCTATTAAGGATGTACCTATTTACAACAAGTTGATTAAGGAGAAGTGCTTCAAGCATCCAGGGAGGAGAAGAAGAGATGCCCCTACCATTAATGTCATTGGACAACTGTCCGACTTAATGCTGGGGCAGGTAATTTATCTAAAGTATTTGGACCCTGGAAGCCCTATAGTAGATGTGCACATCAATGGTACCATTGTCCCACGCACTTTGATCGATCTTGGGGCTACCATTAATGTGATAACCAAGGACACCATGCTCAAGCTCAACCTCCAAGGTTCATTAACGAAGACCACAACAGTTCTGCAACTTGCAGACCGCTCCACAGTGACCCCTGAGGGGATTGTGGAGGATGTGATGATCTCCATTGATTCTTGGAAATACCTTGTAGATTTCCTAGTTCTCCAGCCTAAGGTTAAACTTACTGGTTACCCTCTCATCCTTGGGAGGCCCTGGTTAGCCACTGTCGATGCTTACATTAGCTGCAGAGCTGGATATATGACCATCAAGAATTGGCATATGTCCAAGGAGTTAGTCCTATACCCTCCTCCCCAGTCGTCTCTAGAACATGACTTACCTTTGTGGCTGGAAGAGGAGGAGGAAGCTGAAGTTTATTCCGCCCAACTCTGTAATTTAGAAACAACCATGGGAGGGGGACAACATGATGAAGATGACTTGATCAGACACATACCCCAAAGTCCAACTCCCAGTATGTTGTCCTTAGAAGTAGTAAAGGAAACCCAAAACATCCATCAAATTGATCTATGCTTAGCCGAATCCAACCCTATCCGTGTCAAAACCATAGAATTCGGCCCCGAGATAACTTTGAAAATCAATCCATCTCTTTCTGTTCTCCAAGAAGAAAAGTTGTGCAACATGCTAAAGGAACATCTGGATTCCCTTGCTTGGAGTTACCAAGAAATGAAGGGAGTGAACCCCTCTTCGCATACTCACCATATTTATATCAAGGAAGGTTGCAAGCTAGTCTAGCAACCCCAAAGGAGGATGAATCCAACTCTTAAATATATAGTCAAAGAAGAACAACAAAAATTGTTAGATGCAGGATTCATTTACCTTATCTTAGATAGTGAGTGGGTCTCTCCTTTGGTGTTGGTTCCAAAGAAAAATGGTAAGTGGAAGATTTGTGTCGATTATAGGGAGTTAAATAAAGCCACAAAGAAGGACCATTTCCCTTTACCTTTCATCGACCAAGTTCTAGATGACCTGGCAGGGAAAAAGTTTTTCTCTTTCCTAGATGGATTCAACAGGTACAATCAAATCCATATCAACCCAGAAGACCAGGATAAAACCATCTTCACTTGTCCTTGGGGTAATTTCGCCTATAGTGTCCTTCCTTTTGGCCTATGCAATGCTCCTGCGACGTTTCAGAGAGCAGTCTTGAGTATCTTTGTCGAGTTAGTCCATGATGCAGTAGAAATCTATATGGATGATTTCACACCTTATGGAGGTGATTTCATGGAGGCTCTGTCCAACTTAGGTAAGGTTCTGCACAAATGCATTGAAATGAACCTACATCTCAATCCCGAGAAATGTGAATTCTTGATGACTGTAGGGACCGTGCTAGGTCATTCAATATCTTAGCAAGGACTGCAGGTGGACCCAACCAAAATAGCTATCATCCAAAGGGTCCCACCTCTACAAAAGCAGAGATATGTTAGGAGTTTCCTAGGGTTAACTGGATACTACCAAAGGTTTATAAAAGACTTCAACAAGTTGGATTCTCCTTTATTTAGGTTATTGGCCAATGACTCTAAGTTTGTATGGTTAAAAAGATGTCAATAGGCCCTGGACACCCTGAAGGACAAGTTAACCATTGCATCGATTCTTCGAGGCCCAAACTAGTCCCTTCCTTTTCATATTCATGTTGATGGCTCACACAAAGCCATAGGAGCAGCCCTAGGCCAGATAGATGAGAAATTGCCTTATGCCATTTACTTTATCAGTAAGAATATATCAAAGGCCAAATTGAACTACACAGTGACTAAAAAGGAACTCCTAAATGTTGTGCATTCATTGAACAAATTTAGGCATTATGTTACAGGCTATCAAACATTTGTACATACTGACCATGCTACAATCAAATATTTAATGAATAAATGTGATGTGAATGCCCAGATTATTAGATGGTTACTTTTATTGCAATAGTTTGATCTAACTATTGTTGATAAGCCTGTAAGAACTCAGGACACCCCATATCTCCATAATGATATGATATTGTCCACTTTGGGGCTAAGCCCTCATGGATTTGTTTTTGGGCTTTACCCCAAAAGGCCTCATACCAATGGAGATATTTGTCCATCCTTATATACCCATGATCCTCCCCACTTCTAGTCAATGTGGGACTTTGGTCCTATACCCAACAATCCTCCCCTCGAACAAAGGACCATTGAGCCTCCCCTCAAACGATTATCCATCCGTCCACTCTCTACCAACCAGGATTCTCTGTTCTAATGTGTTGGAAGCACATGCCTTACATGGAGGACCACCTGCCTCGAGAGCTTGCTCTATCCCAGATCAACTCATCTTCACCGTGTTGGGACCAAGACACGTCCATGAAGAATCCGGAGCACACTGCCTGTCTAACCGAGCTCATCCACGGATCCCATCGTGATATTACTAGGTCCCACCACCTTTGTTCGGCATTCCGAGGATTCATCCACTTGGCTAACTTCGAATCTAGCTCTGATACCACTTGTAAGGACTCTAGACACCACATATCTCCACAATGGTATGATATTGTCCACTTTGGGCCTAAGCCCTCATGAATTTTCTTTTGGACTTACCCCAAAAGGCCTCATACCAATGGATATATTTGTCCATCCTTATATACTCATGATCCTCCACACTTCTAGTCAATGTGGGACTTTGGTCGTATACCCAACAATCCTCCCCTCGAACAAAGTACCATCGAGCCTCCCCTCAAACAATTATCCATCCGTCCACTCTCTACCAACCAAGGTTCTCCACTCCAATGCATTGGAAGCACACGCCTTACATGGAACACCACTTGCCTCGAGAGCTTGCTCTATCCCAGGTCAACTCCTCTTCACTGTGTTGGGACCAGGACACGTCCATGAAGAATCCGGAGCACACCGCCTGTCTAACCGAGCTCATCCACGGATCCCATCGTGATATTACCGGGGCCCACCACCTTCGTTCGGCATTTCGAGGATTCATCCACTTGGCTAACTTCGGGGCATGGCTCTGATACCACTTGTAAGGACTCTGGACACCACATATCTCCACAATGGTATGATATTGTCCACTTTGGGCCTAAGCCCTCATGGATTTGTTTTTGGGCTTTAACCCCAAAAGGCCTCATACCAATGGAGATATTTTTCCATCCTTATATACCCATGATCCTCCCCACTTCTAGTCAATGTGGGACTTTGGTCGTATACCTAAAAATCTCCTTGTGATATCCATCAAATTTTTCAATGAAATTGAGCCATCCAGTCTTCTGCAGCATCTCCTTGAGATGTGGGTACCCTTCCATAAACTTTTCTCCTATGGGCTCTGCTCTGACAATGAGTCCCATGGTCTCTGTTTCGTAGAATTTTCTAACCTTCAAAATTACTCTCCTGGTTTATGAAATGGACTGACTACGGGTATGGTGAAATAGAACTATGGGTTTGCATAGAATAAGTAGACGGTGAGGGTTTAGAGAGATGTGAATACGTTGGTCACATTGTAGTTTTGACCATTAACAGATAGAGTTATTAGAGACCGTTTAAGTACAAAGTAGCGGAGGTGTGGTATGATGAAAACATTATAGACCATTTGGTATCGAATGTGGAAGATGTGGCGGAGATGTGGTATTATGAAGTGGCAATCAAATCAGATGACGACTTGTTAAGGAGACATATGATCATTCATATTATACATGACTTATGTTTATGACTTGCCATTTGAAATAAATTTGCATTTTACTTTTAGAACTTAACCTTTTGCTTGATAATTCTTTTGGTGTTGATTCGTAGGTACTTTGAGCATGGTTGATCTCCAAAACTTGATTCTTCAATTTCCCTACATTCATGATTTATTTGTAAGCTGTAAAATTGTGCCAGAGCTAATAAGTTGTAGCTATAGAATCATATTAGTTGTGGAATGGAATCAACTGCATAATGTGAAAAGAAGGAAAAGTGAAATATGGCTTATGAAACATGGATGTAAAAATAAAATGGAAATGAGTTATGACAGTGAGATGGAATGAGATGTAAGATAAAATGAAAAATATGGTGAAATGGGGTAAGACTGTAAGAAGATAAAATGTAAATGAAATATGACAATGAGATGAAGTAGAACTATAGAAAAAATGAAGACAAAATGAGATGGAATGGTATGATGAATTTGCAGATTCTAAACTGTAAATGAATGTAGCTTTTTTTCACTACTTATTACAGAAAGGAAATGGAAAATATATGATGTCAGAAATCTCTGATTTTCACCCTGTATTTTTTGTATAAGGATGCCAATCAATGATTGGTTTTCAACTGCATACAAATTTTATTACTCTCTCTATCTATCTATCTATCTATCTATCTATCTATATATATATATATATTATATATAATTATTAGGAAAAATAAAGACTAAGTTAGTGGAGAAGAAGAATTCTTATTCACTAGTTTCATTTTAGAGTTATCCTGGAAAATCTTAATGAACTCCTCTCTTGAAACTGGTTTTTGATATATCTTCAACTGATGACCATTCACAAGAAGAGGTATTTTGCTTCCATCCATTGTCCTTATCTTTACTGCTTCGTTATTAAAGACTTCTTCAATCTCATATGGCCCAAGGCAATGAGTTTGAAACTGCCCTTCAAAATCTTTGAACTTTGAATCAAACAATAGTGCCCAATCTCCTGCTTGAAACTTTTTCTCCTCAATATATTTATCATGCCATTTAGTCCTCTGTTGTTGGACTATACTGGTTCTTTGGATTGCATCTTGCCTGATTTCATCAATTTCATTGAGTTGTTGTAATCTATGTTTTTATGCCTTTGATAAATCCAATCCCAATTGGACTGCCATCTTGAATGTCTTGATTTGAAACTCTATAAGGAACAGGGCTTGTTTTCCATAAACAAGTTCAGAGGGTGTATGTCCCGTTGTGTTCCTCCATGTAGTTCTATAGGCCCATAAGGCTTCAGGAAGCCTTTCTGCCCAATCTCTTCTATGTAGATGCATAGTCTTAGTGAGAATTCCTTCAATCACCTTATTTGTAGATTCAACTTGACCATTTGCTTGTGGATGATAGCAAGTAGATTTCCTATGTTTTATCTTGTAATCTTCCATAAGACCTTTCACCATTTTAGATGTAAATTGAGATCTATGATATGTCACAATTTCTCTTGGAACACCAAAATGAGTGAAGATGTCCTCAAAAAGAAAATTAACTATAGATTTTTCATTAGAAAAAGGTAATGCTTTTGCCTCTACCCATTTAGTGACATAATCAGTGCATACCAATATATACTTCTTTTTGCTTAGATGAAGGGTTAATTGGCCCAACAAAATCTAAGGCCCATCTTTCAAAAGGTTCAATGAGTAAATGAATTTGTAGTGCCATTTCATTTGAAGGAGCAGGTTTCCCTACCCTCTGGCAGCTGTCACACCTCCTGACATATTCTTTGGCATCTTTGAAGATGGATGGCCAATAATATCCTAAAGAAATGATTTTATATGATGTCCTCTTGTTAGCAAAGTGTCCACCACATGGCTTATCATGGCATGCCTTAAGAATCTCAGGCATTTCATCTTCCCTAAAGTATCTTCTGATCATAAGATATGGGCCTATTTTAGACAATTCATTAGTGATCCATGAGTATCTTGAACTTATCTAAATTATTTTTCTTTTTTCTCTAGGAAACAAATGTGAAGATAATTTCCCTCTAACTAAGTAATTATCAATATCTGCAAACCAAGGAGTTTTAGTAGTCACTGCAAAAAGATATTCATCGTGAAACTTATCTTCAACCGGAGTGTCATCTTTGATATTTTGAATTGTGGACAAGAAATTAGCAACTATGTTTTGTTTTCCAGGTCTATCTAGCACAATAATATTGAATTCTTGCAAGAGTAAAAGCCATCTTGTAACTCTACCATTAGTGATATGTTTATTCATTAAATATCTAATTGCAAAGTGATCTATATGAACAAAGGTTTCATAGACTGTTATATAATGTTTGAACTTGTTGATTGCATGAACAACAACTAAAAATTCCTTTTCAGTTACAGTATAGTTCAACTTGGTGGGAGTCAAATTCTTACTTGTATAGTAGATGGCATAGGGAATCAAGTCTTTTTGTCCTAATATAACCCCCAGAGTTGTATCTGAATCATCTGTTGAAATGTGAAAAGGTAGTTTCCAATTTGGACCTCTTAAGATGGGTGCTTCAGAAATTTTTGTTTTTAAAGTCTCAAATGCTAACTGGCAATCAGGATTCTAATTGAATTCACAATCCTTGGTGAGTAATTTGAAGAGTGGGGATGCCATTTTAGTGGAATTTTCTATAAATAATCTATAGTATCCTGTGAATCCTAGAAAACTTCGAACATCCTTTTGGCAATTTGGAATTGATAATTTAGAGATGACTTCAACTTTAGATTTATCAACTTTAATCCCATCTCCTGAAATGTGATGCCCTAAAACAATACCTTCTGTAAACATCATAAAACATTTTTCATGGCTTAGTGAAAGGTTTGCTTCCTTACATCTTTTAAGAACTCTTTCCAAAATTTCCAAAGCTTCTTTAGATGTATTCTCATAGACTGTAAAATCATCCATATATACCTCTACATAATCATGTATTAGATCAGAAAAAATTCCTAGTACTGCTCTTTGGAATGCTACAGATGCATTACATAACCTAAAAGGAAGTACTCGGTAGGCATAAGTTCCCCATGGACAAGTAAATGTGGTTTTATCTTGATCTTTAGGTGCCACCTGAATCTGATTATAACCACTAAAAACATCCAAGAATGAGAAATACTTCTTACCTGCTAATGTATCTAACACTTGATCTGTAAAGTACAAAGGAAAATGATCTTTAAGGGTAGCTTTATTAAATTCTCGGTAATCAATGCACACCCTCCATTTACCATTCTTTTTAGGCACAATTACTAAAGGGGAAACCCATTGGCTATCCAAAATTGGGTAAATGAAGTTTACATTCAATAGTTTTTGCAACTCTTCTTTCACAATTTCCCCAAGATTTGGATTCATTCTTCTCTGAGGTTGTCTGATATGTCTAAAAGTTTCCTCAATGTAGATGTGATGTATACAAGTCTTAGGACTAACTCCTTTCATGTCAGTATATTCCCATGCATATGCAGTAGAATGTTGTTGTAATGTCTTGATTAGCTTTTCCTGTTGTAATTTCTCCAAGTTATTGTTTGTATTCAATATTCTCCCTGGAAAGATTTCAATTGTAGAGCTACCAAATTCTTCCATAGAATAAAGAGACATCTGCCTAGATGACAAATATTCAATATTGGATTTTTCTTGAAATTGATCATATTCATATTCTATAGATGATTCAAAATTTTCCATTGTATTTAAGATTTGACTATCTTCACTAATATCTGAAATAGTAAAGAGAGGCTAAATGTCATTTTCATCATCAATCCATTCTTTGTCATCTATTTCTGTGATTGTTCTTGCTAGAGGATATAGAGTGAATTTCTTTGTTGAATTCCCACCAGAAATATACACATCACCAGATCTACACCTAATGAAAGCATCAGCTGTGGCCAGCGAAGTTCTTCCTAATATGAGTGGATGCCCTACTAGATTATTCTTGGGGGTTAAGATCATAAAATCAACAGGATATTCCCAAGAATCTAAGGATACTGAAATATCTTCTAACACTCCATCTGGTTTGGTTACAGATCTGTCCTCTAATTGCAGTAATGTAGGGGTGTAAAGAAGATTAGGAAGCTTGAGCTGTTCCATGGTTTGTTTGCTCATGATATTTATTTTTTCCCCTAAATCAATCAATGTATTTGGAATTTCAACTCCATTTATATGTGTTTTCACAATTGGACTTCTTGGATCTACATATTTTTGTATGGCCATTTTTCCTACCAGGTGAATTCTTTTTGTTTCTTTTGATTTTCTTCTTGGTTTCTTTATGCTCAATTCCCTTATTGTTTTAGCTAGGATTGGAATCTCCTTAGTGGCTTGTAACAAAGGAATTTTGATACAAACATTTTTTAATTCATATAGAAAATCATAATTAGGCAACATGATCTGCTTTTCTACTCCTCTATCAACTTGTAATCTTTAAGGAAAAGGAGGTGCAGAAATAGATATTGGCTACTCAATGATAGGAGTTGAGTTCATTGGTTCTTTCTATTTTTCATTTTCAGTATTTTGGTTTCCGAGAGATGTTCCCTAAAAACTTTTATTCGGATGTAGAGAATCTTCCTCATAATTGTCTTGTTCCTAAATAACTACAGAAGGTCTTTTCTTTTCTAATATCCTACCAGATGTTAGTTGAACATCAATGAGATCTAGAGGAGTGATCATATAAGTTGGAAATTGTTGTCCTTCCACCATGTAAGTATTCTGAGGATTTTTATTGTTGGGTTTTGGTAATGGTTGGGCAGGTAGCTAATCTGGTCTCTGCTGAAATGGCAGTAAGAGTTGAGGACTTTGGTTTTGTTATGGAAATGGTAATGAAAGTTGAGGGTTCTGATTTTGAAGTTGTGGCTGCTAATTTTGTTGTGGAATGTGTGGGGGATGATAATTCTGATATGATGGAGGATATTGATAATATTGAGAAAATCTCCCATAATGATTTTTTACTCCTTGTGCCCAAGGTTCAGATTGAGATTAAGGTTGAGGCCAAGATTGCTGCCAAGAATTCCAATTTGGTCGGGGCTAAAGATACATTTGATTGTTAAATCCCTAATTTTGTGGCCCCTACCAAGGTTTTCTAGAGACAAAGCAAAGAGGTTTTGTTGAATTTGGAACTATTTCTTCTTGAAAAATAGCCTTAAGACCTGGAATAGAAGGACAACCCTTGGTTTCATGATTCTCTGAGCAAATCATACAAGTCTCTATAATTTTTTCATCTAAAGGGCATTCTCTTAGATCATGTTTTTTTTCTACATTTTGGACAGAAAATAGCTAAAGCATCAGCCTCAGGTTTCTGCTTGTTTTGCAACTTAAGGGTGTATATTTGCTCACTAAGACTCCCTAGAATATCTGTTTTGAATTCATCAAGCATATTACCAATTTCTGCCCTACTCACTGATCTAGTTGCAGATTTATTTACTCTAACAAGAGAAGGATCTCTTGGACCTTTCCCAGTTTTGGATTTCCCTCTTAAGAGATGAATAAATATTTCTCCTATATCATTTAATGGGAGTTGAGAGATATCTCCCTTCCCCATCATGTTAAGGATATATATCCACTCATCTCTAATGGCTTTTAATAAAAGATATTTTAAGATATCTTCATCTAAATTGTCCATATTTTCTCTTTTCAAATTATAGTTGAATCTCTCAATCAAATCATCTAAATTTTCATCCTCTCTTTGCATCATTTTGAACACTTCATCTTTGTGATTGGTAGGCATGCAATAATCAAAATACCTATCCAAAAACAATTTTTTCATGTCATTCCATGCTCTAATGGACTGAGTGACTAACCCCATGAACCACTTCAAAGAAGCTCCTTTCAGTGTTGAAGGGAACAACTTCAGTTTTTAAGAGTCTTCTAGATAACCATAGGTTCTACACAAGACTTCAAACTCAAATAAAAATGTTTCAGGATCCTCACCTTTTAACCCATGGAAGTTTTGGAGGACAGAAGGTGAGATATTTTTCATTGTGGCATTTGTTTCTTCATCCACTATAGGGAATCCAAAAGAATTATCTATTTCCCTATTTCCTCTACCTCCTCCATTATTTCCTCTACCCCCTCCTCTAAACAGTGTGAAATCTCCATCCTCTCCTTCTTTTGCCATTATAGTTTCATCAGGGTCAGTATAGGGTTCAACCTGCAAGGTTACTTTCTCCTCCTCTAGTTCTTCTAATAATGGGATATGGGAGAGAGGTTCTACTTCTTCATCCTCACCAGGTATTCCTAATTCTTCAACTAAAATGTGCTCTCCTGTAGAGGTGAAAAAGGCTACTCCTGCTATTGGAGATCCAAGATTTTTCTCCTCTAGGACTAACTTGGTAGATCAAGTAGGAGATTTTTTTGATTGGATTTCTGCCCCTGGAATTTCAAGAGTTCTATGGCTGGGAGTATGAGTTTGGGATTGAGGTGTATATCTTCTTGTTCTTGGTGGAGTAGGTGGTGTTGTAGGAATTGAAATCCTACCTCTAGCTATAAATCTACCCATAGAGTCTCTTTCTCTACGCATATCAGTTTTTTTTTTGAATGTAAGAGATAAGGTTACCTAGTTACACTTCCCCGACAACGGTGTTCAAATGTTCAGTCAATTTAGTTTCCTAAATTTATTTTCATAAATTATCAACTGAGGCTCATAATCTGATGAAGTGCACTGCACTGTATATGCTAGTTAATCCTTCTTACTTCATTGTTTTTCATTTTTATATTGTTTTGTTTTGGGGGTTTCCTTGATTCCTAATGATGTACAATCTGAATTATAAGAAACTGAGTCTAAATTTCCTAAAGGTGAACTAATCAAAATATAAGTTAAAGGAAGGAAAAACATAGCATCTATCCTATCTTGTCATTTAATCCTAAGTCAAAAATTAAAAGGTGAAGTTGTAAGGAAAATTGAAATCATTACAGAGAATTAAACTAACTGAAGTAATTCTAGTTGCCCAAACCTTCAATTTTGAAAGATAACTTTCGTGAGATGTCATACAAGCAACTTCCTAAACTATGTGGTCGAAAGAACTAAGTAAACCATGCAGATAATCACTGATTGGTTTCAATCCTTGTGTAAAATGAATGTTTAACCATTTAGTTTAGGATGGATATCAGCTTGAAATGGTGGTCAAAATCATTTATTCACACAGTGCATTGGCAATCTGAACTAGGAAATAAATAACAGAGGAAACAAAAAGTAAGTAAACTAATCAACAATGCATCCTTATTACTTTTCAACCTTACCCTGTTTAAAAACAAAGTTGTTTCCTTTATGAAATAGATTGAAGAAACAAGACCGCGCCATCGAATTCTAACATTATGCTATTGATCAAAACTAAAAGAAAACAAACTACAGGGAATCAACCTAAACTATAAATACTGCTAAAAGTAAATAATGAAACTAAACTGAACAGTAAACAAAATAAAAAGAAAAACCTCCTTCAGTGCAAGGGCCCTCTGCAACTGATTGAGTTGAGTTGCTAGTTAGCTGAAGATATTCCTTCAAACGATCACTTGGTCAAACACGGTTTCATATTATTAACAGGAAAACAAGTTCCAAAATTACAGAGCTGTAAGTCTGAGCTTAATACATCCAAAAATTTGAACTTTTTCTCAGTTCTATACAAGTGATATTTAAAGAAACATTCCTAACTGTCTTTTGAGAGAATTTAGTTACAGGTGGTTAACACGTTTTACATCAGATCTGTGTAAATGGTTGATCAACGACAGGCAACTTTAATTCAAGCAAGATGGTTGCATAAAACCATTAACACTGGTGGCTAATCCGAGTTAATGCTGCAACAAAACTGTCGGGTTTTATTAATTAACCATGAAGAGTGGACAAAGAGTCCTATTGCTCCCGAGTTTCTTTGTTTGACTCCTCCTTTGACTGTGGTCTTGATCTGGATTTTTTGTCGATCTGGGTTGGGTGACTAGGATAGGATCCATGTCGAGATGATTCCAGAGATGTCCATGTGGCCGGTTTCTTTGTTTGACACCTGTAACCTGTTCAACCATGGAAGTAGCTACAGAACACATGGTTAGCTGTAGAATAGGTTGCGTTCTGTAGCTAATTTGCAAAAACTTATTTCAAATAGAAAAAACATAAAATTATAACATGTCAGTCATTTAATGTATTCCTTGAGACAAAATCTATCATTTATCAGTGATGGGGATCTATCCTTTATGGAAAACAAGAGAAAGAAGTGAGAAAAGTTGTCAAAGAGAGAATAATTCTGAGGTCCAACACTTGGCATTTGATTTCTCCAGAATGTCATGGACCTGCTAGTGAATATGTTGGATGTGCTCAATGAAGTTGTTCACCTTATCTTTGTTGGACTAGACATGAGCCGAATCTACGTGAGTAGCTGCAAATGGCATGGCCACATCAATGGGACATAGTGGCTAGAATCCCAAGCCCACCTGAAAAGCGCTATGGCCAGTTGAGCTGTGAAGATCCCGATTGTAGCTATGATGAACATAGGGGAGGTTCTCATCCCATGTGCGTGGATGCTTTGAGTTGTACATGCGCAACATGTGTACGATCATCTTGTTGACAACCTTTGTCTGGCCATTAGTTTGAGGATGGAAAGTTGTGGACTTAGTGAGTTTGGTGTCCAACATCGCCCAAATACTGGACCAAATTGTACTAAGGAACCTGCTATCCCAATCTGAGATGATAGACTGTGCGATCCCAAATTGTACCCGCACTCGTTCAAAGAAGAGTTTAGCAGTGGATTCTGCTGTGATATTCTTCTTGTAGGCTGCCATAATGGCCATCTTCGAGAACCTGTCGATGACCACAAAAACACACTCGTTCCCATGCTGAGTAGAAGGAAGGCTCGACATGTAATCCATGGGGATGGATTCCCAAGGTCAACTAGGGGTAGGCACCGGGGTATAGAGGCCTTGCTTCTTGATGGTCGGTTTGGTAATGGCACAGACAGTGTATGATCTGATGTACTTCTCGACATCCTATCGAAGATCTCGCCAATAGAAATACTTCTGTAGTACTGCCACCATTTTCTCGACCCCGAAATGCCCAATAGCCTGACTGTAGTGTGCTTCCCAAATCATCTTGGAATGCTCTCTTGAAGGAACACAAAGGTTACCCAGGTGGCATAATAGGGCATTCTGGAGGTGAAAATATGGAACATGCTGACCCTCCAAGAGTGTCTAGTATGTGTGGTCAAATTCTGGGTCACTTTTGTAGAGAAGTGGTCAATCATAAGTCTCGTGCCCAGAAGAGTTGAGCACGATGGTTAACACCATGATTGGTGGTCCACTGAGGAAATCTGCAACATTATTGGTGTTGCCCTTATTATACTTGATATTCAAATGGAACTATTGCAGGTATGTGGACCACTTCTGATGGAAATCATTCTGCAATTTCCCTTGGGTCTGTATGAACTACAGGGGTTGGTGGTCTGTGTGGATGACTGTTTCCTTCCCCAAAATGTAATGCTTCCATTATCAGTAGGCATGCACCATGGAATACATCTCTTTGTCATAAGTGGGATATTTCCGGACTATGTCTGAAAGTGTCTCACTGTGATATGCCACTGGATGCCCGTGTTGAGTAAGGACTGCTTCAATAGCATAGTCAGGGGCATCTGTCTCGACCTCAAATGGTTGTTGCAAGTACGGTAATGCGAGCACTGGTGCTGAGCAGAGGTGATCTTTCAACTCTATGAATACCTTTTGTTGAGATACAAACCAAAATAATTTTTCTTTCACTCCTCCCTTGGTGACTTGACTCAAGGGCCAAGTGATATGAGAAAACCCCAACACGAACCTGCGATAGAAGTTGGCAAGACCTAGAAAGATGCGAAGCTCTGTCAGAGTGGTTGGAGATGACCAATCCCGAATGACTTAGATCTTGGATGGATCCACATGCACCCCCCATTCATCAATAATGTATCCCACATAATGAACCTGGTTCATGCCAAAAGTGCATTTCTCCAAATTGGCACATAACTTGTGTTACCGCAGTGTTTGGAGAACCTGTCGGATGTGGTGGAGGTGCTCTTCCCAACTTTTGTTGAAGATCAAGATGTCATCCAAGTATGCCACTACAAATGAGTTGTGAATGGCCCCAAGATGTCATCCATTAGGCTCATGAAGGTTGCAAGAGCATTCGTCAATCCTAAAGGCATAACCAACCATTCGAAAATTCCCTCCTTGGCTTTGAAGGCAGTCTTCCACACATTGGAGGGTTCGATTGGTACCTGGTGATATCCTGACTTCAAATCAATCTTGCTGAAATATTTTCCTCCCTTCAGTTGCTCCAGGAGGTCATCAATCCATGGGATCAGGTACCTATTACAGACTGTGATCTTATTCAACACCCGATAGTCAATATAGAGTCTCCAAGTCCCATCCTTCTTCTATACAAACACGATCGGGCTCCCACAGGGCAATGAAATCAGATGGATGTGACCTTTCTGCAACAACTCTTAAATCTGCCTCTTGATTTCATCATTCTCCAAAATGGAGCACTAATAGATTGGTCCATTGGGAAGTGGTGCACCTGGGGTCAGAATGATGGAGTGCTTGACTTGACAGTGTAGAGGAACCCCTGCGAGGGAGGTGAATATGTCCTCGTACTCCTCCACGACATTGTCCATCTATAGTTGTCGTGTGGAGGGGCCCTATCTAGAGGTTGTGGCCATTGTTTCTTCTTTCCTTGAGGGCGTATCATCAGGAAAAAAAAATTCCCAGTTTTGGAAATGAGCTTACTACATTGTTTTGCAGTAACCAAAGAGATGGCGGTAGGCGTTGCTACCTCCGGTATCATGTACATATTATTTCCCAAAGTAACAATAACAACGCGGGGCCTTGATTCATACATAGCATGTCGCTTCCATAAGTATGGTTGTCCTAATAATACATCACAAACATCAAGGGGCAGCGTCACACAATACTCATCCGTGAAGGGCTTCATGTTGTATGGAAGTTGATATTGCTGGCTCACGCAAAGATCACGTCCTTGGTGAAGCCACCTAATGGTGTACGGTTGTGGATGTGTTGTGGTTGGTAAGCTTTGTCGCTTCATGACCTCTATCAAAATGAGGTTATTTTGGCTCCCACTGCCAACAATGAACTGTAGCGAGGAGCCCTTTACCCACATATGGGAGTGGAAGAGATGCTCCTCCTCTGGATCTTCGGGTTCCTCCTTCTGGATCTTCATGGCGGCAATGGTGGCGTTGGGCTCTGCATCGATAATCTGCTTCCCTTTGTCATTCACCTTGTCAAGTTCTGACTCAGAGTCAGAACATGCATATGATTCTGAAACCTTTATCTCAGCCATCAATGATTGCTTGGCGCGACACTGACTTGTGTTGTGAGTGGAGCTCTTATGGAACTCACACCACTTTCCCATGTCCTTTTTCAGCTTCGTGACATTGTTCTTTGCTTGCATCTTTGGCAGGTTGTCTTGAGCCGCCCTGGCTTGGCTTTGTCCTTTGTTCTGTGGTTTGGGGGCACCTTTCCCTTGCTTCAGATTCACAAATCCAAAGTCTCACTTCTTCTGTTTAAACTTTTTCTCGATCTTGATGGCATATTGGTATGTTGTGCTGAGCGAGGAGATGTTTAGGAATTATATTTCTTCCTGGATGTACGTGTGCAGGAAGCTGCAAAATTTGAGTACCAAATGTTGCTCTGAATCCTTGATACCCAACTTTGTGCGAAGGGTATGGAAAATATTGGTAAACTCTGGCACGTCTTGGTCCCTTCCCTGCCGCAGCGTGGTCCACTTTATGTATTGATGCTCATGGCTTTTGACAGGGTAGTACTAATCCTTGATGACAATCTGGAATGAACTCCAAGTGGGTGTGGTTGGAAACAGTGAGACCGTACTTTCATCCTTCTGCTCGCAGTAGGTTTCCCACCAGTCCTTGACATGGGGAAGAAGAGTAAAAGTAATATTTTTTCAGCTGGAAAAATCATGAATAGAAAAATACCCTTCTAGCATATTTAACCATTAATCTATGGTGTCTGCATCTATCTGAACCTCAAATATGGGAATTTCAAAGTTAAATTATACCTTAAAGGGTGTGGCACTTCCAGAGTAGTTGCTATAAGTAGATGTGTTGCCCCTGGGTAGCCGTTGAAGGATCTGGGCAATGTTGTCCATCATCACATTCCTTTGTCACTTGAGGGCCTCTTCAAGCAAGATTTTGATAGGATCTCCTGCCCCCTCATCTTTCTTTTCATTTTCCATAGAAGGTCATTAGGATTTGTGAGGCTGGTCTTGCAAAGGTTCGACCAGTTCAAGCCCTAACTCCTTATATCCCGACCTCGTTGGGGACATGCAAAGAAAGACAGAGAAAGAGAACACCACTCTGATACCACTAATCTGAATTTAAATAGGAATGAAACAAATTACAGATATAACCATACAAGTAGAGATGCAGCGGAAATAGTACTTCATTTCATTACTATAAAATACTGAAATATTCTTACAAACAGAAATGGAAATAAACTAGTTAGGGCGATGGTAGCTTATCTCTGAGAAGAGATGTGGTGGCTACATGCCTCTGAATTGTGTTACAATGAGGCTGAAAGGCCTATTTATTGTTGAAAAACAATGGAAAACCATAAACACCCAAAAACTTAGCCCTAGAAGATGAAATGCCAAACTGTTGGCCCCGTTTGGGTAAATTGGTACATTAACTTCCCGGGGTCGTAACTTTGGCATACGATCTTCGTTTGACATGTAAAATATCTCGTTAGAAAGATATATCCAAGAACTACAACTTTGGGAAGAGGAACATGGGTCCTTGCTCCTATTTTTCGCAAAAAAATGTCATTTAGGGCCTCAAAACAGCTCCAGAAGTCTAGAACCTAAAAAACTGCTAAAAATAATAAACTGTGCTACAATTAAGGAAACTGAAAAGTTGAAAGAAAAAATGGTGGGGGTCCAAGTGGACTTGGCGGGTGCCCACCAATATCCACCTGGATCATTCAAAGTCCTAAGAGCAGATAATGGACGAGAGTACTCATCGAGAGACTTCAATGATTTTTGCAAGGAAGTAGGGATTAGGAGGGAATGGATCATTCCTTACAATCCTCAACAAATGGAGTATTAGAAAGAACATAACAAAACAATTGTATAAGTAGTGAAGGTGATGATTCATGTTATAGACATTTGGATGTTCTTATGGACATAAGATTCCAACAAAACTGTTTATGTTCAAAACCAAAGTCGTCACTAAATATTAGAGGACAGGACACCTGAGGAACCATTCACCAAAATAAAACCTCATGTCAGTCATTTAAGAATATTTGGTTGTCCAATATATGTTCACATTCTAAAATAGGAGAGAAAGAAGTTGGAACCTTTTAGGATTAAATGTATCTTTGTATAATATAGTGCAACTTCAAAGGAATATCGGATGTACATTTAAAAAAATGGCAAATTGAAGTTAGTAGAGATGTTACTTTTGATGAAGAAGTAGCCCTCAAGAAGTCTAGACATTATTACATTGAAATTGATGATGAATAACATAATCCTACAAAGAATGCACATATAGGTCCTTCTAAAAAAATCATTCATTCTTCAGAATATCAGGAGGACTCAACATATCAACATAACCATCAGAACCACCAGAGCATATGAGAGAGACACTTGTAACTAGAAAAAGACTGGATTGGCTTCGTGATAATCTATAAATTTTATAAGGACATGTATCCCCTAAAGGTACATTCATAGAAAGTAAACAACCTCAAATATACTTAGACGATATGGCACTAATCAACCACATGATTGATTTTGAGCCCTCCAGTTATGAAGAAGCACCAGACAAGTAAGTTTGGAAATATGCCATGATAGAAAAATATCAGTCCATCATGAAGAATGATGTATGAGAGATAGTTTTGAGACCAAAGAATATATAAGTGGTGACCTCCAAATGGATCTATAAGATCAAGCATGCAACAAATGGCAGTATTAAATATTATTACTTTCATTCCTTCAACTATGAATATCTTCCTCTAGGCTATTATAAGGGAAATTTTAATCTAGATTATTTTTCCTATAAAATATAAAGTTGATAGGTACAAAATGACAAATTATAATATAATTTCTCTTAGAGTTAATGTCATATATTTTGATACAAATGCACTTATTGAGTGAGTCTATCATATGAAATTGAGTGTGAGGAGAAGCATTATTTTTTATATAACATGTTATTCCTCCAACCCCTCTATAAGAGAATTTATTATTCCTTGTTCACCATAAGACAAATCCATGTATGTGAGGGAGCTTAGACTAATCATACTTACATGCTTCAACAAGAAAATTAATATGAGTTTCACTCAATATCAAACTTAACATAGGACCTTTACACCATGGGAAGTCATAATAGTTCCGAAATCGGATCCACAATATTCCCAATTAATATTTATTACATTCATTTTGGTCTTTATCGCTAACAATAACTTTTCTATTTCTAATGATTTGCCATTTTCCTTCCTTCCTTACTTCCTTTAACTCTAGAACCTCCTTCCTTAACTTAACTTGGTCCGATGGAATGAGGTCCTCATTTATAAAGAATATTGTCACTCCTAAGATTGTAAATTTACTGAGTATTTCAAATTTATGGTCAATATATATTACCTTGACATGAATTAATCTATTTTTGTGCTTGAGTATGTTTCCCAACCTTATTACATCTATGTGATAATTTGTTTCAATTTGTAACTTATTTTTTAATTAAGTTATTACTAATGTTATTGTGCCCTAATCTTTCTACTCTTTTGTGCTAGGAATTACAAAATTCAAGGATTTTTCATTATGCTTGTGATCTAGCTCAATTATGTTGTTCATTTCCTAAATAATGGGTTTTATGTCTAAATTGTTTTCCATACTACTTAGCGCGAAATTATTATTTAGCTTTTGGATTTTGCATCATTAATGAAAGGTTATTTCTCTTGGTATTTCTATGAGTATTATGATGGATTATATGTGGTTTATATGGCTATGATATATTTGATAATTTTTCCCCTATTATGTTGCTTATGTATATGTTTTATGACAACAACTATGTATGGATTTCATCATGTTTTTACTTGTAATTGAATGATCATTGTATATATGACCTAATGGATGGAATGACAATTAAAGTGATAAGGAAAAAAATGCTTCATGGCGAATCTCAAATAAGTATGAGGCCCCTATGCTCAAATATGTTATTTACACTTGTAGGTTACATATCTACTAAGTGTTTGACAAAATGCCTATCCTGGCTAGTGGGGGTATAGTAAAGAAGAAATCCAAGAAGAAACCCAAGAACGAGGAAGTATGAGATATCTAATATGTTTGAGATTTTCTTCCTCACCAAGTTCTTGTCAAGTTACTAAGTCTTCTATTGTAAGATATGGCTATCATTATTCACTAAATGATGGGATGCAACAAGGCATCATAGAAGCATTGAAAGAAAGAGCTTGGGACATCATCACAAAGAAGAATGAAAGATTGTTAGAATATATGGAAGTCAAGGATATATCTCTTGGGAATATCATTGGAAACATAAATGGAAAGGTCATATAGTACATGTTTCATCATACATATGTTAAAAGGAAACATCTCCTAATGGGGATAATTTAGATCCTCAAGATTCTCTGATGGAATATTCATTTAATATTTCATTGATCATGAGGAGAAGAAAGTGTTTCATCAAGAACTCCAAACTTGTAGAATTCATGGGATGATGATATGATGACATAAAAGTGGAGCAGATCAAGGGATTGAAGCTATTCCAATCAAGGAAGTTGTTGTAGGAAGTCTATATGACCCAAAGGAAAATTAAGGTATGTATGGTTACATTTGATATTATGGAAGTCATATCATATGGTTGCAGGTATCATGAACCAATTCTCTATCTTAAGAGAATGATCAAAATAAAGGATATCCTCCCTCAAAGGGATGCATGAATGCATGGATCACCCATTCACTAGATGAAATCAATATAATATGTCCTCATATGAAGTATGAGGTGGTTGACTACAATTGAGGAACTCTAATTGGAAGCTCCCCAGAATGCATTGTGTGAAGAAACGAAGGAATGTATCATGGAATATGAAACCATTATAAAGGAAATCAACATCCAAAATAACAAGAAAAATTTACTAGGATATCTCCATGGAAGATATGACTACTCTGATGGAGTATGAAAAATAAAGAGGCCCTTAACTATATATATATATATATATATCTTTGGGAAATGTGTCGATATGTATGTAGGATGTTGATGCAAGCTACAAGATGTCATGATGAAATACCACCAAAAAGGTAATGTTGATTTTAATGTTCATTCCTTTATTGTTGAATATCTGGATGGGTTTATGTAGGATTGTAAAGGGAATATCTATGGATGTCTTCCACCACAGATGCACATGTATTAGGATGAAATATCCTTAAGCAAACATGGCATAAAGGAAGGCTGGATATGGACTGATGGATCACTTTCTGATGATGACATGGCTGACTCATGGATGAAACTTGAAAGTGATGGATGGTTGATATCCTATGTAGAAGTCCCAAACATGAAGACTCCTAGATAATGAATAAGTTCACTACATTGTGAGGAGGAGTTCTTTAAGCAACTAGTTGCCCCATCATCTGCACCTAAGGAGCTGTTATAAGTCCTAATTAGGAGGGAGCCTGGAAAAAAGTTACTTACCTAGAATAATCTTGGAAATTCCTAAGCCAAGAGGGAGCTTAGGTACATTCCTTTTGTATGAATGAGTACATTCCTTTATTGGAATGGATATGTCCTTCGTAACTAAGAGGGAGAGATATACACATCATTCTTATCTTCTCTTGGGAAGATAGAATGGAGGATTGGGTAAGCATCTAACGTCTGACGCTCTTTGAGGATGTATTATGGCATTCAAGATAAGAGTAGTCATTGAGGACCGATATTCTTTGAGGACTAAGAATCCAAGATGAGAATAGACCTTGTGGAACACACCTTGAGACCCCAGGTGGGGTATATTTTGAGAGAGACAATGATGAGGGTGTCTATACATCACTGGTCTTGCTAGCATTATGCTCAAATATCATGGAGAGATATAGATGTTAGTCGAGGCCTTGATACGTGACCATGCTCATTGATACGATGTTATATAGGTGGGTTAGCAATCCGAATCTTCTTATGATAATTTTTTCAAATTGAGAATGACCAAGTACCATTATGAATACCTCCCTAGTTAAGAGGGAGTTTTGAAAAATAACTACATTCAGTCTTCCTGCCCCCTTTTAATAAACACTTTAGGTTGAGTTAAATATACCTCTTCCTTCAACTCTCCATTTAGAAAAGCATATTTTAAATCTAGTTGGTGTAAACTCCAGTGGTACTTTGTAGCTAGAGCTATTACCATTCTAATGGTATTTTACTTAGCTACAAGAGGAAACGTTTCCTCATAATCAATTCCTTCTTTCTATGAGTATCCTTTGGCCACCAACCTACCTTTATACTTGTCTACACTACCATCTGCTTTGAACTTAGGTTTATATAGACATTTATAACCTATGGGCTCTTTTCCTTTTGGTGGTTCAACTAATTCCCAAGTTTTATTTTTAATTATGGACTTGTACTCTTCTTTCATAGCTGAACTCCATTCATCATGATGATTTACTTCATTATAATTCATAGGCTCAACAAAATTTAAAATACTAGTCATAAGAGCATAATCTTTTGACCTTGCAGGTAAGTGAGTTTGTCGTCCTAATCTACTTGGTAGCCGACTTGCATCAATTTTGTCCTATGGGTTTTCTTGCTCACCTCTGAATGGACTTCAAATTTTGAATGTATCCACATCTATAGGTTCCTCTTTTTGCTGCTACTGCTACTGTAAATGACTCTCTTTGCCTTCATCGTTGTTTTCGTCAATCAGTAAAGGGATGTGCCACTCCTCATAACTTTTGTCCTTATTCCCTTCGTGAACTTGTTCATGGAAGATAACATCTCCACTCACAAATACCTTGTGAGTAGATGGATTAAACATCTTATATTCTTTAAAATCAGAACAGTACCCTCCAAATATGCATTTTATAGCTTTATCATCCAATTTATTCATAACTTCCTTAGGAATGTGTGTAAAAGATTTAGAACCAAATACTCTTAAGTGATGGACTGCAGGTTTAAAACTGTACAATGCCTCAAATGGAGGCTTGAGATTAAGACACCTAGTTTGACTTCTATTCTTTAAGTAAAATACATTATTAATTACTTCTTCCCAAAAACCATTGGATAGGTTCTTACCTTTCATAATGCTATGTGCACACTCCACCAGATTTTTTTTCTTTCTTTCTATAATCCCATTCTGTTGTGGAGTCTGGGGTACTATAAAATTTTGTTCTATCCCATGATATCTACAATATTTGATGAAGTTTCCAAGCCTCTAACATCCCCCCTTGATCCGAGAAGAGAATTTTGATGAATTTCCCTATCTTCTTTTCAACCATATTTCTAATTATTTGAAATACTTGAAAGCATCACTTTAACTTCTAAGAAAGTATACACAGGTATATCTTGTGTAGTCATCAATAAATAGAAAATAATAGTAAGCTCCACCTAAGGACCTTGTTTGCATAGGTCCACAAATATCAGTATACACAAGTTCAATTATATCTTTCTTTATCGTATTTAAGCTAGAGGGAAATTCATCCCTCTACATTTTTCCAAGTGCACATCCTTCACAATCAATATATTCATTTCTTAACATATGAAGTTCATCAACCATACCTTTTTTTCATAGCAGCAGTAAGTCATGAAGATTGATGTGACTAAACCATTGATGCCAAATATTCTTTGTTGTCATAGTCGTTGAAGTTAAATCTTGATGTGGCATGCTTGTAACATTTAACTTATATAGGCCTCTAACACTTACTATTGATGTAACCGTCTTCTGATGATCCAACAAATACTTTGTAACACAATAAGTTTTGAAAAATTTTACCTTTAAATTCTAATCTGCAATCATGGAGACAAAGATCAATTTCTTTTTAATACCAGGTACATACATGACACTTTGGATGTGTTTGATATTACCATTAGGAAATATTAGAGGAATATCTCCATACTCTTTAATATGATATGACATGTCATATCCAAGGTAGATGTTAGCACCATTGCTGGTCTCCTTAAAATATTCACACCAATGTTTATTACCTGTCATATGAGTGGATGCTCCAGAATACACAAACCAATTTTCAACATTATTGATCCGAGCAGAAAGAGAAACATCAAACACAAATAATTTAAGATCATAATTCTAATCTTCACCAACAAAATGTCCTGCATGTCTCTTGTGTCTATGTCAAGTTTCATCAGTCTTCTTTTTATAATAATCTATAGCAATATGACCAATTCTACCACAATAAAAACACTTAATTCCTGAATCATTTTTAGTGGATGACATACCTTGAAATGGATTTTTCTAGGATGGACCAATGATTTTCTGTCCTCCTCCTAGTTTCCCTTTGAAGAAATTTTTCTTTGCCACCAATGCCATATCTGCATTTTGAGGATTTAGATTCATACGCCTCTCTTCTTCCTGCACCAAAATCTCTGTCAACTCTTCAAAGGTGGGATATTTCTCCCTCGTCGCAAGCCCTGTAATGAACATATGATAATCCTCTATCGTTCCATTTAAGGTAATCATGAAGAGACTAGTCTTGGACATTTTCTCCCCTATGTCACCCAACTTGTCTCTTAGTTATTTGATCTGTGAGATGAATGCACCAATATATTCATTCTCCTGCATTCTAATGGAGGTAATCTTACTCTTCAAAAACAACAAACGATTTGTAGTTTTTGTTTCATACAAATCCTTGAGTGTGTAACATCCCTCCCTTCATAATAAATAATAAATAATAAGAACTAATAAAAATAATACAAAAAATAAAATTAATAATAAATAATAATAATAATAATGAATAATAAAATAAACCACTTAAAAATAATAAAAATAAACTAAAAAAAATACAAATAATAATAAAATAAAATAATGAAAAAATAAAAAATGAATAATAAAATAATAAATAATAAAAAGTAATAAAAATAAAAAATAGTAATAACCAAATAACAATAAAAAAAAATAAAATAAAAAAAAATCAAAAAATTAGCATGCAGACACTGGAGGGTGGCATGTGCATGCAGACACATGGAGGTGTGCATGTGGTTTCCCATCCAATGTTTTTTCTATTTAAGGAATGATGAGGAGGATGGAAGGGGGGATCATTTTGAGGTTCCATCTTCATTCTCTTGGGAGAATGCTGAGACTTAGGAATACTGGCAGTAGGCGTTGATTGAGGGCTCGAGGGTGGCCAGTTGTAGCAGAATCCTGCACAATTGAGCCTACGGTTGGGAGGAGAGTCGTCCCCAAACCCTGTTGCGGTAAGCCTATTTCTTCACAAGTAGGCTCAGGTAAGCATTTAAATTTAATGTTAATAAGTTTAATTAGATATCCGTATTTTGGGTTGTTACAGAGTGTCACCCAAATGTCATTAATGGTTTTCCATTCTCGGATATGAGGGATTATTTTGTCTTTTACTGATATCTTCAACAATGCCTTCACTTTATTTTCCCTCTTTTCCCAATCTTTAATGAATGCGACTATGGCACATCCAGCTATAGTCGGCTTTGCTTCATCTCCATTTGCAATTGTCAAAGCACTCAAACCCTTGAGCAATATATGCAAATTGAACTTCCAGTTGGCCTAATTTGACACATCGATTTTATTACTCTCATTAAGGTACACCTCTGCAATGTGATTATTCATTGTGATAAAACCAATTGATCTATGGATCCACCTCCAGATCCTCCAACAATCCATCTACTAATCTAATTCAAGATCCTCCAATAGTTAAACAGATCAAACTCCATATCCAGATGCTACAAATCCAACTCCAGACAGATGGTCTTCAAGGGACCACCAACATAGGTTTATCTATTCTAGGGCTGCCTCTAACAAACAAAAAACACCAGCATCCTTTCCCCTTATGCTAGTCACGCTGACGAAAATATTTGTAAGTTTTGGGGATCAGTGCAAGTAGTAACATTGTTCACTAGTGCTAATCAACACCATTTCAATATGTACGGTCAGCGCTGACTAGCACAGTTTCTCCTTGTCGGGGTCGCACTAATCAATCTTACTCAAAATACCAACTCTTTGTCACAAAAAATGTTGTACCAACCACCAAGGCTCTTAGCCACCAAGGCTTACACGCTCTCCAATCTCAGCTACCAAGGCTCAACACAGACCTTTTATTTATAGTTCTCCAAGGTAAATTTATAGTTCTTTTTTATTTTGAGTTATTAGTCGTAGTCTCAATTTATGAATTTGGATGGAACATTTTTAATTTGATTTCTCGGTCTTTACTTCTTTGTTGTCCCTATGTTTGCTAAGTACTATTACTGTAACCCATAGGATTAGATTGGTACATGGAAGAGAAACTACATTCGATGAAGATCCAGGTATATGTCATCAATTTTTATTTCTTTTCCTTTTCATTCTCCTGGTGATGAGGGTTGTTGTTCTTCCTATGACCCACCGCTAGACTCCTCCAGCTTGAAATAACTCACTGAAAAGTTCAAAGTAAGGGTGCCTAGAGTCCTCCTTGCTATGGGTATCCTAGTTAATGTAATTTTTTTCCAATCTTATTTTTCGAACGACATACTTTTACTCTTAACACATGACACTCACTATACACTCTGTCTCTTATCACAAGTAAGCAAAATTAGAAATTAACTTAAGGTTTGCTGAAAAATAGAAGTTGTGCCTTCCACCACCGACTTTATCTCCTATATTACAAGTGGGTTTATGTTATATCACTTCTGGCTTCTTACGGTTCTTCTCAGCATACATGAGATATCGTTGGTGCTCTTATCTGCACTTAGCGTCGAGAATATTTTGTTTATTTTTGTTTTTGTTTTTCTTATTGTTAATCCTTCTCAGAAAAATTGTGGCTAGTGGTGCAAAGTCCACAATTTTGGCCTATGAGCTTCTTTCCAGTATCGTTTAGCCCTCAATGTATATTCCTAACATATTTGTATCATTTTTCTTTTTTCCAAGTTCTGAGGGAATTGTGGCTATGTGTGTCGTTACAAATTCTCGTACTTTTATTATGACCTCATGAAGGTTTCCCATAGGGGTTTTTATTTACAATGTAACTATTGAATTAATACTTGATTCCCGTGGACTGCAAGGTTATGAATTATCTCTATGAAAGATATATTTTATTTTCTCTGTAAAATTTGCAGGTTCAATTATGAGATGTTTTACTAGTTGCATGATTCACTATCATTATTTCGGTTTGCTTCCATTATGGTTATTCTACCTTGCTTCCATTTTGGTTTGAAAAATAGGGCAAGGACTTCACTAGTGTATGAAATTTATGCTTCTGGAATACCATTGTCTTCTTTTTGTTTTTGGGGATTTGCATTATGTACCGTGTCCATAATTGTATGGTTTTTTTTATGCTATTGAGACTAAATTTATATATGTATAGGAGCACTCTTTTGTGGTAGGAGTATGAAGTTATAGGGTCAACCTCAACTTCGTTTATTTCCTCATTTAACCTATCTACCTTTTCCATTTTGGTTGGAATGTCGATTTTGGGTTTAGGTTATATAATGGAAATTCCAAATATGTTAATACCAGTGAAAGTAGTATTAACATAGTCTTAAAAAGTTTTTGGTTGTATATTTTTATAGCTTCTTCAATATTTATGGCCACCTAACACTGTCGAATTATACTAGTTGTGATTACTTTTTCCTTATTCATAACTTAAACTTTCTACTTTCCCCCGATGCATCTTGATGGATAAACACTATCCAAGCACAACCCATTTTATTTTTCCCAATTCCTGTAATCACTTACAATCTTGATTAAGGGCATATATGAGGTTTATTTTCCTCTCTCTGTTGTGCTTAATCTTGGTAAAAAATTTAATAGTATTCTAACTAGGACTTACTGCATATCCACTGCCTAACAAGGAAAACTTTCATCTGTATACCACAATAATTTAAAAGGTCTATTCCTCACCAGGAATATTTGAACTAACTTGTGACCCACGCCTATCGACTCATATTCACCTGACTGATGATCTACCAGAACCATTATCTCCGCCTCTTAATTCCCTCCTAGAGTTCTTGTTTTTTGAAATTTCCTTTTCTAAATTATCTCATCTGTAGAAATATGTAGAGTTGACTAATTTGGAGTTAAGATGCAACCGTCTGAAGTCAAGGTCTGAATCTCATGATTCTGATTTACTGCTTACAAATCACGGATATTTTACTTGATATGTGTGTGTGTGTGTGTGTGTGTGGGTATAGGTAAACATGCACACATAATCATATCCACATCAAAGAAAATAACCATAGTCGTAAACAAATAACTGATATGTACAAGAGCCATATAATTACGAATTCATCCAACTCAATAACTAGAATATACTTGTACACTACTTTGCTTGCAATTTATCGCCTATTTCATGTGTGCAAGTAATCAATCATAATTTAAAGGTAAAAGAAATTTAACAATTTTTAAACTCATATGCTACTTTGCATGCAATTCCTCACTATTTCATGTGTGCAAGTAGTCAATCATAATTTTAAAGTAAAACAAATTTAGCAGATTTTCTAATCATACATGTTGTTGGAAATGCACTTTGGAGACACACTTTCCTCATAACCATGAACTCAATCCATCAGTTCTCCCCAAGCAGAGAAGCACATGCTAATGGAATCAACAAGCCCTTTGATTCCTAGGTAATGTATTTTATACCTTTTCTTCCTTAGAATATTTTAGTAGTGTCTCACTTTTAGGTATTCCAACCCACTCGGTTAGGCTTCTTTCTTCTTCTTTTTTTCCAAACAAGGTGTTTCTTTTTCCTTTTTTTATTGAAAGCCCACTTTTCGCTTATGCGGCGCTTTATTCCACCCATACTTAGTGTCTTTCTCCAACTAAGTCATTTAATCGATTTTTCTCTCTCATCATATTAAATCTTGTCTATCGCCTCCTAGGGATTTTTAGGAGTCATTTAAGGGAATATTTGTTTTGATCCCATCCATTAACAATGGTTTCAAAATATTAGCAAAAATCTCTTTACTATAGTGTTTCTTTCCCAAGTAATTTCCTACTTTTATTTATTTATTAATAAAAATATATTTATTACATCACAATAATTTTATTGTTCTCATTCATTTAAAATGCAACATGGATCTCCAGCCATCAAATCTAAAAATAGCAAGATATTAACATAAAGAATAGAGGTGTATTACATCTTCCCCCTATTTTATTCAATGCCATCCTCAGTGTTCATTTTCCAATTGCTTCCCTTCTTAAAGAATGCTAGGTAAGCTTCTTGTATCTTATTATCTAACTCCCAAGTAGCTTCCTCAGATGTAAAGTGATTCCATTGCACTTTAACCTGAACGATGACTCGATTCCAGAGCAAGATATCTTTCTTATCCAATATGAGAAGTGGAACTACCAGGAAGTCTCCTTTTGGTTCCACTTGTATCAAATGCAAATAAATTATGTGAGAATTATCATGGACATATTTTATTAACAAAGATACATGAAAAACATTGTGCACTTTAATATGATTAGGAAATGCCCGTTGATACACTACTAGCCTAACTCTATCCAAAATTTCAAAAGGCCCATAGAACCGTGGTGCTAGTTTGGTACAAGTTTTGATCTTTAGGGTATTTTTTCTCGGTTTCACTCTTAAGTATACATGATATCCAACCTTAAATTTCTTATGAATTTTTCTTTTTATTAGCATATATTTTCTATTTATACTGAGTAATTTTTATGTTCTTCCTCATATTTTATACCACCTGTTCCATTTCTTGTAAAACATATGGACCCAGTATTAGCCTGTCTTCCGATGGACTCCAACTACGAGGTGTATGGTGTTTTCTGCCATATAAGGCTTCAAAGGCACTTATTTTTATCAAAGATTGATAATTGTTAATATTTTTTTTTTTTTATCTATTAGACTAACCTAAGTACCCACGGGGGATTTGAACTGGTGACCTATCGCAAGGAGTGCCTTAACAGCGCACCCATTCACCGTCAATCCAAAGCCCTGTGGGCAAAAGTCAAATTTGTTGGAAAATTAAATTGTTGATAATTGTTATTATAGGAAAGATCTTCTAGATATAAAAAATCTTCCCATTTATTAGTTTTGTCCAAGACATACATTCTTAGTATGTCCTCTAAAATCCGAGTAGTTCTCTTCACCTTCCCATCAGTTTGGGGGTGATATGCAATGCTAAAATTTAGTTGTGTCCTGTTGTAGCGGCTACAACACCCTCCAAAATTTTGGCTTGCATCCAAATTTTGGAGCCTTCCTTGGTTTTTCCTTTGGTGACTACAAACGCTCGAGCTCACCCCATGAGTTCTTGTGAAGTATTTTTCACCTTTTTGCTTATTTAACCAGCGATTGTCTTTCGTCATGTTGATTGCTATGTCATGATGGAAATCTTGTTCTGGTGAGTTTGAAGGTTTGTATTTATGTGTTTGGGTTTTCTTCACCATGGAAACATCCATCGTTCTCACACAAAAATTTGTAAGCACTATCGCGCAAGTGTCATCAGGGTCGTTCGAAGGTATATCACAAGTGTCGTGCTTATCGCTCTCAGCTCTAAGATAGTCCCACTGAGGGCATGTTTTGTCTTGTGCTCTTGGTGGAATATGTTGTCTCGTTTTCAAGTATGCTAAATGTTTGATCACAATTTCAAGTCCTCACAAGTTCACTTTCTTTCGACACTTAGAAATTTTCCCGAAAGTATGTCCAACTAGATAACCCTCTTCCACCGAACCCTGACTGAGATGAACTATGCAGTGTCAGCCCTTAGTGACCCTGCTCTGCTTTCCGAAACTACGCAGTGTTTAAGGCTATCCACCAGGTTAGCTGCTATGTGCAATCTTGAAGGTGAGCAGCCTGTATGCCTCCCAGAAATGTGCAAAAAATTACCTCCATGTACAAACTGAACTACACATTTCTCAAGCACAGTCATCGTGCCTCCTTCTTGCCTGCTAGAAGCCTGCACTGCTCTGAGACCTGGGTCTGCACTGTTCTCCAAAACTGCACAGACATGCCCAACTGGTCCTTTGTTACCTTGTTCTGCACTACCTTTAGAAACTACGTAAACATGTATAGTACTTCCCATGCTGCCTCTCCTGCATTATTCTCCAAAATAGTGTAGTCAGGCTCAGCGTGTCCCTTACAGCCCTGTCCTACACTGCTGTTAGAAACTGCACAGAACTGCCCAGTTTAAGTATACATTTTGGCATTTGATTTTCGTATCTATCAAGTTTTAAGTATACATTTTGTTATGACATTTATTTTTAATTATTATTATAACACTGTGAGTCGTAGTGAGGGACATGCAAATCCTTTGTGAAATTTCATGGGTGTGTGAGTTTCGAGTCATTTGTATTTGGATAACAACAAAAAATTAGAAACTATTGTTAAACAAATCGAGAAGTAGAGATTTTTCAATTCACCCAACATCTAAGAAATCTTGTTTTCTTCCGTGATTTGTTTAAAAACTGACTCATATCCCTCCATTCGAGTGTCATTCTAATGCCTTCAAAGAAAGAGGTGGTGGTCATTTTGCTTTCACCTTGTTACAGGTGAGATACTCACAAGGGTGAATATGATTTTGTAAAGGTATGAAATTGCTTCGATGTGTTTCTTCCATATAAATTCATTAAACCATATTATTATATGTTAAAATTAGTTATATGCACAAAAGAAAAATTCATTTCTCATGCTCAATCCAAAGCTATGTAATGCAATATTCTCATTTTGGATGTTCTAAGGCACCTTACTTCCTAAAAAAATAAAAGTAATGGTAAAATGATTAAGTGTTAATGTAATGAGCTAAGTGGCTCATTATGTGGAGCTCTGTACTCCCCCACAATGAGCTAGTTTATTTTGGGCGAGTGTGGACCACTGCACAATGAGCTACCTAGCTCATTAGATCCATACTCCTTTAATATCCCAAAAACTAATGCAAAATAAAAATATTAACCTTCTTTTTTATACTTTAATTATAAATATTAAATAAATTAAAAATAATAAAAAAAATTACAGTCTCCGGCATGGGAGTAATGGACTTGGGGTGCAGACAATCAAGGAAAGTATGCTCCATGGAGTAGATGAAAAGCAAAGTCAAAGAAGAACATAATCATTGAAAAAGGTAGTTATAATACTACCATTCCTCATTTTGAGAATATACATAGTCGAGTGAGCACATGATTGTGGCGTTGGATTTTTGTCTCTATCAAGTTTTAAGTATACATTTTGTTATAATATATTTTTTAAAATTATTATTATGATGTCGTGTTTCAAATATACATTTTTAGAACACAAACTAAATAATTTGTGGGGTAGCGAGTTAGTGTATTATTCTATTTTGTGCAACCTATCATCATTTCATGGTCTCATGGATAGTTTTGTATTAATGCGTTCAATTGATGTCAAATATGTTGGATTAACATCAAGTTCATAAATCATTTCAATTTTCATTTTGTTCTTTATTCAACATTTCCTTTACAATGAGTTTTGGTTTTTGAGAAAATGAATGAATTATTTGCAGTGTTGTGATGAAAGGAGTGGATGGAAGTTAATTGGGTAATTATTATTATTTAAAAAAAGTGCCACTCATATCCTCATTCTCCTTTGAACAAATATGGAGATCGTTACTGGCACCAAAATTTAACTTGAAAAACTCACGTTGCTTTTGTCTTGTTGTTTCTCTAGGCACAATTTTGAGGTATATACCCATTCAAAGCCAAGGAGTAGAAGATATATAATACATGCAATACTCGACATATGGATGCCAAAGACCTGAAATCTCAACTTCCTCATGTTTTTTATCACCAAATTAGTCTAAAACTAGGGAAAATTTCAAGGATGGAAGTTTATCTGAAAGTTTAGCAACTTTATAGAATCATACTAGTCCCTAATATCTAAATCTTAAAATGTTTTATAACAATTTAGTAAAAAATGTTTAGATTTCTAAATATTTTATGTTGGATAATATATAATATTGGTGATTTTTATAGTAAAATAATTTTATACTATAAAATTTGGGAGAATGCATTTTTAAGAAAATGGAAATTGGTGAATAATTTTTTTGGAAAAAGCATGTAATATTAGCCCACCTGCGAACATTAGCCGCTAAAATTTTCCCTGTCCAAAACAACTGAAGGGAAAGTTGCTCTACTAAAAAACCAAATGGATATGTATGTTAATGTAGTAAGGAACAGAGAAGAGAAAATATGGGTTGCTATCCTAGGAAATTTCATAGAATCAGCGGTGGAAAAAATGCAAAAAGATCATACAGAGTTGAGTTTTTAATGTGCACTCCACTCTGGAGAATGCTTGTTTGATTAGCTCAAATCTATGTAATTGGGGATTGACCTAAAAAAATTGTGTTCCCCTTAACTATGATTTGAGTTAAATCCACTTGAGCTTATCTTGTATGAAATAATAGGCAGTAATTGGAAGGACTAGTTATTCACCTAAGCTTGGATGGGCTTTAAGATGCATCAAAATCATGCTATAACATCAGTTGTACATCATTTGTCAAAATACACCTCAACTAAATGTTTTAAGTAAACTGGTACTACAAATATCATTGTAGTGTTTGGAATTGGGGAAGCTGGTAAAAACCCATTTTCTATAGACCCCTAATAGCAGATATAAGGAAAATATGTCCTCGCATATATAAATCAGACTCCATATAACAATATTTCTATATTTTCACTTTCGTTATATTGGTTATATTGTAGAGCTTCTATCTTTGAATGGTAATGAGGGCAAATAAACTATCACATATCAATCATAATGTGCTTCCGCGACAATCTCAAGGTCATTGTTGTTATTCGTGTTTTGTCTGTTATGAACACATAATTTCTTCTGCAGATACCCCCTCTCACACAACCTTTGTTCTGTAAAACTAAATGAAATTTTGTCCACATGGAAGCACAACAACAAGAAGAGCTTCACAATTTTGCATAGTGACCCACTTTAGTTATAGCTCCACACATATTTATGATGAAAATCGTGTGCGAAGGAAGTTGTGTGAAGTGGTTGTGCAGAGAAAGTGAGTGTGGAGAAAGCTAAGCTAAGATGGTTGTGCAAAAGAAACATGTGCAAAGACGAAAAAACTAGTGTAGATACGCAGATTATGCTGCATCACAACTATTACACTTGTTTACTATATCAACTAAAGAAATTAATTGTTATAAAAAATAATTTTGACATACATCATCAAACTCAAATTTGTTATTACTTATATTCAATATATTTAATTATTAATTTTTATATGTTTAAATTTACATCTTTTGTTTGAATGAATTATTTCTAATTATCTTCTAAGGTGAAAATTAGCTTATTTTATTAAGATTAAAGGATTCATTATTATTTATATTTTTCAAATATTATTAATCAACTCCATATTACATATTTCTTCTTAACAGAAGAAATATTACATCAAATAAGTATTTAAAAAGATAATTTACTCTATAAAATATGTTTTCCAACTTTAGATTACACATCTACTCTCACCACCACAAATAATTATAAACAAACATAATATAGTATATTAGGTAACTTATACAAAATTTAAGATGTATTCTATACATTATTAACATGAGCCAAAGTCATAACGTAGTGAAAAATAATATTACTTTATTCATTTTATTACATCGATGCAAATTGTTGCAACTACTTTTATTTTTTAGATAAACTTTGCGAGAAAACTGCATTTAATTATGCCTATCTTTCTTGTTCTTTGATTAACCTTTTATTATCTGCATTGCAACTCCAAATGTCTTCCTTCAAAGTCTTCATTGTCTGAATAAGGTTGGGAGGTGTTCCCATGTTTCTCCCCTTTTACTCAGAGGAGATCTTTGCAGTACTAAGTCATGCCTATCTAGTAGGGGTCCTTCTCTTTCTTTTTATTACTATAAAGTCTTCTTACGCGCTTAAATAATACAGAGTTATTAGTACCATTAAAGGCGTAACAATTAGTCATGTCTATTACCTTTACTTTGTTTCTTCAAACCTTATACAATCTTGCATGTTTATTCTGCTACATTACATTTTGGTTAGTCCCAAGTAACATCACTGTATTAAGATATACAACAAAATAACTTCACATAGTTACACATGCATGCATAGATATCAATTTAAAACTTAAATTATTTCCTATATTCAACCCGATCCAAGCTTAGTGTTGAACCTTAGCCCTGATACCACTCTATCACACACCCAACCCGCTATTCCTTCATTACTGCTGTAGGGCATCACATTTTTCATAAACCTGTTCTTATAAAGCTTGATAAGGAAATGGGATATCAATTTATTTTTCCCATTTCTTTTGTGCTTTCCTAGTATAACAATTAATTCTATTTTTGGGAGCATTCAAAAGACCCAATTTCAACACGCAGGTCTTTGAAATTAAAGAGAACTAAGATCTGAAATGTCTACCATGGATACCTTGAGATATCATGTCCGTCTCTTCCAAGTTTTAGGGTCTGAAATATCAAAGAAATAAATTTATAGAAAAAACACAATGCTAACCTATTTAAAGCTTGATTAAGGAGCATTCACAATACACAACTTAGAGCATATCTCCAAAGTTATAGAGAATGGATATCTAAATATTGAACTATATTTTCAATGAGAGTTCCCCTGTCCAAGTTTCATCTTTTGAAATCTCTTAGAAGAAAATTTATAGTGAAAAATACAAGATGATTGATTTAAATAAGCATTTATAAAGTACAATTTCCTTAGATCATATATATGAAAATATAGACAACCAAGATATCAAAATTAAATTAGATATTAAGTGATATTTTCCCTAATAATGGTCTAACTATCATCCTCTGAAATCTAGCATAAGAAAAGTTATAGTGAAAATGCCAAGATGACATGTTTACCCCATATATCACATTTTAGCTTCCACGTTGAAACTCCAAGAATGACCCCAAAAATCTTCCTTAACTTCCTTTTCACATTTGAGATCTATTTAAATCAAAGAATTTTTTTTGGGACTTATACTCTAAAGAGAAAACTAAAGAAAAATAAACATGCAATTTACAAGGCATGCATGTGCACAACCAATCCACAAATTTGAAAATTTATTAATATGATCCTTACAAAGAAGAATATATTTCCGAAATTAAATAAATTTCCTTACTTAGAGGTTAAAAAAACAAATAAAAATCTTATCAAAAATGGAATTTGCATCCTCGACATGTTTATTTTTCATAAACAGATCCCATTAAAAAAAGAAACCTAGCCAAGAATAAATAATTTCATACATATATTACTGCAATAATCAATTTCATTTACCAAGCATAGAAGTACTTATTTGATCCAGAAAAATTGAATCTGGAATTGGAGAAGGGTGATCCACTTTCCACCCAACCATAGGAAAGGTTGTGCTATAGTATTTCGGATAGCTAGGCACCCAAGAGCTAGATTCTTGATTCCATGAAGGAAAAATAAACCTAGGGATTTAACACACAATCTTTAGACCAAATTTAGCCTAAAAGTGAAGGCCATTCTCCTTCACACATGGGAAAGATCCAATGTTCAACCGTTCCATCTTTGATTAGGCTCATAAACATTCACAAAAATACCATGCAAGTCTACACAACATAGGGAAGTCACTCTCTAATCTAGCTATAATATCTTTACCCGCCCCTCTTCGGTGCTCTATGTGCCACACAAAAACAAGACCATTCCTAGTTCTCAAAGCCCTCTATTCAAAAGAAAAGTGTTGAAACAAATTCACTTCCTATCAATATATAAGATGTCACTCACAACTCCTAACTAGTCTCAAGGTCTAAAGCTCTCTAGGCTTTGCCGCTAACTCTCTTTCCAATTTGAAACATTTTGTGAGAGGGAAAATAATGTATCAGAGAGAAAATGGAATAGGCTAAAAAGATAAAGGAAGTAAAACCTCTTGGTTGATCCTCCTGCTTGTTTTTACAATCACACATTGACCCTTCATCTTCCAAACCTCTCGCTAGAATCTTCTTGGAAACATTAACCATCTCATCAAAAGGGAAAATTAAATCAAGGCAATTTTTTCTCTCAAGGAATCACAATCTATTGGATATCCCCCTTCCTTCATCTCTACAATTTTAACATGTTTATTAATAAAAATAAGCATTACATCAAATCATATATTTTGAACTCATTTAATCATTATAAGTTTTCAATTAGATCACCAAATTGGGAAAATAAAATGGGTGTTTCACACCTCCAAAATTGTTTCTTTTTGAAGGTGCCTTGATTTTCATTTGCAAACATCAAAGGATATGGGAAAATTTTCTATCATCTCATTCCTCTGTCATGCGAGTGCTTCCTCAAGAAAAAAATTGATAAGGTATCCTTAGGTTTGCTTAGGTTTGCAAGAATTATCATCTTATCTTATCTAAGCATCATCATCTAGCAAATGTTGTGATTATTTAGTCCTTCGAGCGACATGCGTGGGAAGAAAAGGTTAAAACTTCTCAAGAAATATCCAAAACAAGGGTTCTAAGCTCTGTTTGAAACCTATTAGTGAACATATATAACAAATTGATAATGTGAATAACCTAACAAGAAACTAAGGGTGTGTAAGTGAAGATTTAAAATTGTTTGAGTGACTAATCTATTTGGTGGGATTTGTCAAGTGATTGAGAAAAATGCCACTTGTTGTAGAAGGAGTTGCACTAATACAACACATTAGAGTTGGTTAAACTTAGCACAATTCAAAATATAGCTTGCACGATTGAAAATGAATCGATGAACATGTGAGTAGACCAAAGCACATAAGACACAAACTATAGGAAGGAAACCCTTTACTTGATTATTAATGGACAAAATCTCTGGTGGTATTCAAAGGAGACACAAAAAAAGTTTTGGATAAACGAAATTAGCCTTCTCAAATACGCTTAAGATGAGTCCTTGTTGTTCCCTTTGTTGTTTTTCTCTCCATGTTAAGAAGTTCAAAAGCTTCTTCAATGGTGTAAATATTACCAAGTGGAAATGTCAATACATACAAATGTTTAAGATTCCCCAAAATTGTAGATAATTCTTTCTCGAAAATTATAGATAATGCACTTTCAAATTTTCACAAATTTCATACTACATAGGAAATCTTTAAGAATGAAATATATATTAATAAAAACACATAAATATCTCTTAATTTTGCAAGATTACAATATAAATCCCACTTACTCTAATAAAAAATAATCATAAAAAATACTTCGCAATCCAAAAACGTCATTCAACTTTCTCAGAAATCATAATCATAACATTTTAATTATCCTAAAAATTTTCAAAATAAGTGCTATATAACGACATTGTAATGATAATAATTATAAACACTACAATTACTACATTCATTATAGTAAAAAATAAAATGGAAACAACCAAAAAAACTTCATTCTAAATTAGTATGTTAATATCCAATTAAAAATCTCAATCAATTTAAAAATAGATTTATCTTGATGTTTGTTTGCTCATAGTTTTCATTATTTTTTCATATATTTTACATTAATATAATTTACATAACACACCAATGGAATATGATAGGTGAGCCAAAGTTCTTTCAAATGTGTACCAGCATATGATATTTTACAAACTCATTTTTTTCTTAAAATATAAATACTAATAGAAAAGCAGCATTATCATACATTTAAAACCCTTAAGAAATACATTTAAAACCTCTTTAAAAAAAAATGTAATTAGTATAATGACAAACTCGTAAGAAATACATGAAGAATCTCTGCAAGAGATGTAATTACAAACTTCTTTAAAAAACTGCTAAATTTCAGCGCTTAGACCTCCAAGTCCCATTAAATCTCCATCGAATCTTCCATCGACAATATTGTGAACATTTGATAAGGATGTCTTATAAATTTTGATAAATTTTTTGTATTAATCATATTAAAAAGAGTTGTTGGTAGATGTTTCTGTAGTTCATTTTGAGGATAAAGGTCCAAAAACAATCAAACAGAATATTTAAATAAT